>OZ026626.1:85455642-85468142 GCA_964020975.1 Hermodice carunculata
TTGACTTCAAATCCATGCCCACGTCTGTTACAGGTTTCAAGCAAATAATGTTAACTTGTACTGAGATATCTAGATTTACGCATTTAGCTAATTCATCATTTGCCACGTTCATGTTTATTTCTTATTATGTGGGTTGTTTTTACTGAATATTTGGCTCATAAAAGGAGCAACTTCTCAGAGAGACATGTATGGGTATATGCTCTGAAACATGTTCTGAGTAGTTACCCGCTGGAGACCCTTTCTAATTTAGTTGCGCTAATATAGCCCTTGTAAAACATTCTACAGAAGAACGTGCACAATATGGAAAATAGTACTTCCATATTACTATAGGCTAGACAGTGTCTTATAGCTGAGTGATTCTGGACAAAAAGACACCAATACATTTATTACAGCATACGGTACATGCTAAAAAGTAAAATGTCTTAGGACCCTAAAACATTGGAATTTGCGCCGGCCGGCCGAGTAATTGTCGGCCAGCACAAGCTTTCGTCGACTCGTAAGAGTTTAACACTCACGGGCTTGAAGCGGCTATGAAACAGATTAGCGAGATTGAACACACTGACATTCAACCGGCCGATTCAAGATTCGCACGAACGTTGTACGAACGTCGTGCGACTTTCATTAAGTTTTAACGGTCAATATGTTTCAGCGCCTTACCGAGTGGCAAGTCGTGCAAGTATTTGCATCGCACGTGTATATCTGCACAATGCAATTCTATTAAGCCAGACACACTGAGATGCCCTGAGATCCCTTTGGTATGTGGGTGTTTGTTTATCTTATAAAAAATAAACGGACTGGATTCAATATGACCAACCGTATTTCCAATTGCTTCGGCGCTGAGTTTGTTCACGTGATCACCTACCTCAATCACATGATCTACATGCAGCATATATAGATTTTCAGCATTGTTCTGATACCTGTCACATTATTTGGTTAGAGTTTTCCTGAATTACATGTAGGCCTAATTTTGTGAAGTGTTAATTTTGGGTAGGAGGCCCATATTGCCTCTTGACAAAACTTGCCCTGTGCTAATTATTATAATGCTTAGGCCTGCAGTCTATTTGACAATTATGTGGTGAATATGCTTCATTACACTTAAACAGACGCAAAAATATCGTTTTGCCCATCTATTCCTGATATGGTAGATAATCGCTTAAATGTGTCACGTCCTATAGGACCGTATTGTGGTAATCCTTGTATGTCGAATCGTATAGATGGATTTATTCTTCCCCACAAGACAACGAGCTGCTCTTCTTTGTTAAAAGACCAACGATTTATTGTCCTCGGTGTGTCTTTACCAATGTGAGAAGAGAATGTGTCCACAGTCTCATAATTTTGTAAGTCACGGGTCCACACAGGTGACAGCACTGTTGTACTCTTTAAACATGAAACTAAATTGACCTCAGGGTAAATCCCTGAGCACATTTGTAAACAAACGGGCAAATCGTTTCCCTTTTGTGGGATAACTTTAGATACTTAAAAACTAATCTTGTTTGAATGTATCAATTAATCTCCTAGTTTTTAGTTGAAACAGGAAATAATTGGTGTCTTTATGAAACTGCTTCCTCGCAAACTTGTTGCGTACACTTTATCTGAAGATACCCAGCTCAACGTTATTTTGCACGGTGGTTTTCACACCCATTTCTCATTGCAAGCTGTAGCTGCCGAATTGACATGTACTTCAAACAACACCCAGTAATTCAGTCTATTTGCTGTTATGTAATCAATGAAACCGCACTTTTGTCAATAAATTAGGGGTGCTTAGTAGCTTCATCCAGCAACTTTCTTTACAAATTTGATCAGAAATGTGGTAATAATGTTTATTTTCAGGAAACGATATATTAAATTGACAGATTGATCATAAAACAATGGCTGACAGAAAATTAACTTTTACATCATCTGTTTTGTACCCTGAAGCAGACGAAACTGGACACTGGCAGCTGTTTTTGGATTTAGAATATTAAAAGAAGCTGACAAAAAAGGGGCATGAGAGTGTGTGCACAGTGATCAGCGTCCGGCTTCATCGAGTGTTTGACGTAGGTAGGGAAAAGAGAAATGTGGGTATTTTTTTTTTCTTGGTTGATGATGTGTACATATCATGAGTATCAGAAGAGGCGTGTGTGTGATTCAGTTTGATTCCATTATGTTTACGTCAGCAAAATGATAATACTACTTACTGGATACTCTTAAACTTCTTTTGTGCTTACATGTGTGTACTCGTCACGCTGTGTTACTTTCAGTATGCAAGCACCTCAGTGAGTCTGTTCTTCAGGCCACAGACCACAGTTATAAATCCTTCTATTTTTCATATTAGCATTTTTCTGTCTAAAAAATCAGCATTTTGGTATTTTGAAATTCTGTGAACGGCATTTAACAGATAAAAATGTCAGAAAAATATGGACGGATTTTTGTCATACAATTCCTAGCTTGTTAATTTGTGATAATTGAAATACGAAACAACACCTGGATGTCAGCTTTATACAGGTGTATGAACTGTGCTCTTGCCAGGGTCACATCATTGTCCTTCCCCACCATAAAGTTCCCACCTGGCCTGGAAGACAGTGCACCTATATGACCACCAATGAAGCAACTCTGCGATGCAGCAAACCTGACTTAGCTAACTTTATTTAAACAGAAGCTACAGCATGCTGCAAACACAGTATTTTCACAATTACGGACTATCTCCGTTGGGATGAGCAACCAGCCAATCACAACTGTAGTCTGTAACCTTCATGGTTGTTTTCTGAATAAAAGAAGAGAACCTGCCAAGTTGCTCAAATCCATGGCAGTGACCTTTGTAGCTTGGGCGTTTAGGGGGATGTCTGTGTAACTAGAGGGCCTACTACTCCTTCCAATACGTTCATATTCCTGCCCATTATAAGGCCTCTTTTCCGTTGCTGGTATGCACCCACTTCTTAATTCCGTAAAGGAGGGCATGCAGTTGGGAAAAATATAGTTTCATGGCAGCAGCTTGAGCTTGTGTCCCAGATTTTTTATTGGTTGATACTACACCACGGGGTGGGGGGGGGGGGACCAGGTATCACCATTAATATAGATCTATCAGTGATTGCAAAAGCAACATAGCAAATTCAATATTAAACTTCCAATATTATTTTAGATATATTTTTCATTATGCATTTGATGGTTTACCATGAAGAATACACATGAACATAATGGAATCAAACTGAAATATGGACCAATTTTCAGAGGGAAGGGAAAATGGGGTGAGTCCCCAGAATTCAAAATATAGACCCTAATAAAATAAGTAGCTAATATGCAAGTGCGTGGTTTGAAGCAAGTGATCTCTCTCCAGAGTCCGATACACATCTCCTTCTTCTATCTTTGGGTCTGTCTTTTTGATCGGAACAAATGGCATGCCTACGTCATGCCATACGACGTCCATATGCATGATCCAGTGCCCCCTCTACTCACGATAAATAGGTGGATCATTAACACGACATGCCCTTTAGTTAAGTTTTTTTGAACGAAATGAATTCCATGCTGTTCTGTTCAAAATCAATTGTGACGATATCGCAAATTAACAGTTATCAACGGGCGATTATATTCGTTGTCCGCATCTGTTGTATTGTGGCATTTTTTTTTTCACCTCATGAACTGCCTTCATTTATAAACAAAGTCGCATGTTACACAATTATGAACGACTTTGGATTGAATATAAATACATGTACATTAAGCACGGAACATTAACGTACGTATTGTATCAGGAGAAACCCCATTAAACTCTATAGCCAGTAAGTGATTTTGTACTGTTAGTTATAAGGAAATAATGGATTTAATTTTTACTATAACGATGAATAGACAAAGCTTGCGGATTCTTTAAGTTCAATTTCATTTGTGAAAAGTATAATTATCGTACTTTTCCCCTTTTTCCATACGAGTATTGATAAACATAAAACGCTCTACTTTTTAGCATGTACTGTATACTGGAATCATTGTATTGGTGTCTTTTTGTCCAGAACCACCCTGCTAATATGACACTGTCTTGCCTATATTAATATGGAAGTACTATTTTCCATATTCCACACGTTCTTTTGTAGAATTTTGACACATGCTGTATTAGCGCAAATAAATTAGAAGGGTCTTCAGTGGGTAAGTATTCAGAACATGTTTCAGAGCCTATACCCATACATGCCTCTCTGAGCAGTGGCTCTTTGTCTGAGCTAAATATTCAGTTAAGACAATCCACATAATAATAAATAAACATGAACGTGGCAAATGATGAATTAGCTAAATACGTAAATCTAGATATCTCAGTACGAGGTACCATTATGTGCTTGAAACCTGTTGCAGACGTGGGCACGGATTTGAAGTCAATGCTCAACTTATCGAACGGTTCCTTATGATCAGGTACCCTAACGTGAAACGGTATTTGTTTGTCACGTTTTCCCAGTATTTTCACACCTAAGGCATGCCTTAAAATAATTATTGCTTCTTTTCAAAATGTTAGGCAGGTAAAACCTTTGTGTAACTGCAAGATATGTCTGCACAACAATTTGGTCACTGTTCAGCAAATTGTCATTAAATTGACTAACAGTGGTTTCTCTCAAATTCCCAGGTATGGCTTGCTGTAACGTAAAGGTATCATCTTTGTCGTGGACGAAAAGACGGAACAGAAGTCTGTTGTATATAATATACTCGCCAGCTTTTACCCATACTGATTTTATTGCTATTTTGTCCTTTGGTAATATGTCATGGGCTAAATAATCATACACTAATTTAAAAAAAACGCAGATATTTCGTGCTCAGTTTTAAACATTCTGCTGTCGGTTGGAAAATTGCAATCCCAAATAATTTTGCGTTTGATCACATTGATTTGTTTGTCAAGTCCGTACTGTTTGGGAATATATCTGGTCTTGAGCCTTTCTACCTTAGATGCCAGTTGTTTAACTGACATGTACAGGTCAGAAAGTGGTTACCTGTGACTGTCATTTACGTCCATTTTATCTACTAAACGTGGTTTTTGGTCGCTGTAGAAGAAGTTTTATGCCTTGATTGAATGATTGACGAGTCTTGAGTGTGCTGTCCATATGGAATATCATATTGAAAGGTGGATTAGGCGTGTTCACTAGTATCTCACTTTCCGACCTTCATGGTGGTCCAATTCTACAAGTGTTACCACTTTGTGTCTCGCTAGTATGAAAATATCTGTTTGCGCGTCGGTTTTTGTCTGACTTTTCCGACCAAAGTGAGGGTATTTTTCCCCACCTCATTGGCATATTATCTTGATATTGGTTTTATTATAAGACCGATTGTGAGTCTGCGTAACTGACAAAAATAAGCTGAATGCAATAGGCATAATCTGACCAATCTTACAGAAATCATTGCACAGAGCACGTTATAAGAAAGCCAGGCAAAATTAATTCTGGTTCAGACACACGTTTGTAGCCTATTCTAAATGAATACTCGCAGTTTCATGAAAAGCGTTTGCAAACGAGGTGTACAAGGCATCTCTTTGGATTTCAAAAGTGGCACCATCGCAAATGAACTACAGTTGCATCTAATATGCAACCTTTTAATAGTTGTTTGAAACATGATACATTGGTATATGGACCGTATGACTCAAGCTTTCTTACGCTGTAACGTTGGCATGCTGGAGGCAATATTTTGGAGTAATGCCCCAAAATGTTCTCTTGGCCACCGTAGGACTCTGTACATACCCTCTATGTATCTGAGTACAACGTTAAACGACATACATTTCTTGGCATTTTCAATATGGGAGGGTGAGAAAGTAATGACTTTATTTTAAGAAGTCCTTCCTCGTGTTGATTCACCCATCACAAGTGTTTGTGTTTCTTGGTTAACTGATGAAGTGGGCGTAAAATAAGTCGCATATAGAGGAATAAATTTGAGACATAGTTTACAGAACTAATGAGTCTCTAACCTCTTTTTTATGGTTTTGGGTCAAGCCATATTCTTAATGCGGCGCACGTACCACCTAATGACTCTATGCATGTGATGCCTTCCTTTTTCGTTGAAATTATATGCCTGTTGTAAACTACGCTCTCTTTAAATACATTACATTCCTTTGGAATAATCTTGAAACCATTTTTTGTCAGTGATCTAAAAACACTTGTCAAATGTTTTTTATTTTTTTATTCGTTTCTTCTTTATATTCACTAAACATAATTTTGTTGTCGTGGTGAACTATTCAAAAGGTGCCACTTATGGGAAAACTGCCCAACATTTTGTCAATTTGGGCTTAAAATAGTCACGGCGATACATTATAACCTTGCCCAATAATAATGCTGCTGCTTGCCGCCATTATAAGAGGTTTTGTCTATGTACTTCTGTGCGTTTGTTGTTAAGGGAAGGCAGAATAATGCCAATTTAAAATACATAACAGACAGAACTTTGGCTTTAGGATGCCCTTTCCTTTTGAAGGTCTCTGTCAAGAAAAGGGCATGCAATGGAAGTCAGTAAAAACCCTTATCTCCCAAGTACCCGCTATAGGTAAAAAATATTAACACCTGTGACGCGTTCCTTGATGTCAACTTAAAACATACCAAGCTTCAGAAGAATCCAACTCTGCTTCAATGACTTATAATCAGCTTCAGTAGCAAAGTATGGCCTCGTTTAAAACGGATCTTCAGTAGTCAACGCAATGTTGAACTCAAAGTTGAACAAGCTAGAGGCCTCCCCGGAGAGTGAAAAGGCATCCTTGGAGACCTGTCCAGTGACAGTTAAAATATCAATCAATAAACAGTAATCAATAAATGATCGAACTAAATTAAAATGAATCAATAACAAAATAATAATGGAAATAACAAAAACATCGTGAATATCCTGCTGTAGAAGGCACCTGTAGCAGACACTTTGTTACAGCGCTATCGAATAAAATAAACAGCGTCCTAACTTTTCTTAAGCTACCCTTTACATAATTTCTACAATCTAATTGCATATCTACACTTTCTGTCCTAAGTATTCACTCCCTACAGAGCTACAGTCTTTGGAACCTGAAAGAAGGGTAGGTATACATAAGCACTTTTGCCGTCTCCAAGAACTACAAATCCAGGTCCAGCCTTCGTCTTTATTTCTGTTATCTCTGTCACGTGGCCCGGGACGCGTCCCATCTTAGTGCCTTCCGCGTGAATTTGTCCCGTAATTGCTGTGTCTTTCTCCAGAACTTATAAGCGAATTATAGTATGTGTCGTGATAATTTAGCCCAGAGTGCCTGTCTAAATTTTTACAAATGTTTTTCATATCACTTTGCCTCTTGCAACATTGGCGTCATTTGTGAATGGACAAAAACAGCATTCGCAAAATATTGTTCTCCTGCTTCTTTCTGTGGAGGAACTTCAGTTCCTCTCAATGGCCTCCGGTCTTGTAGAGCGCGTACATACATATATATATATATGTATATATATATATATATATATATATATATATATATATATATATATATATATATATATATATATATATCTGTTTCGAGAATCTCTGTCGAAACCAATTTGAACAGACTGCACTTCATCTTTCAACTATTTTTTGTGAGGTGTTTGTTCAGTTTTTATATCCAGAATTGGCTGTGCCCTAGCAACTAAATTTGATGTATGTACATTGTCCAACGCAGACATAATTAACAGCAGCATGACACTTGTTAAATAAAGTGAATAAAAATGTGTTTCTTATCTAAATGTACCCTTAGTACATTCGATTTGAAATGTTGGTAAATGTTGCAAAGTGCACTTCAACACTATCGTCTGTTGCATATATAGACTCTTCAATGTTTAAAACATGCGAGAATTGGGACTTACTAGTGCTCAGCATTTACAACGCAAATATAACAACCTTTAATAATCGTCAATCACTCTTGCACCCACACAATGACTAGTTAGATTCAAGAAAGTCAAGGCAATCATGAGATACAAAAAGTTCGTCTTGCCACTTGTGATATATGTTGGGGATACCATGAGCTCGTTGCTGGTAAAAAGCTAAACCCTCACTTGTCAGTCACGAGAGCAAAAGTTCCCACATTTCTGGTCAGTTTTCAGAGGCTGATCTGCAGTCACTACCCCTGCACTGACACATCTTTAGTAGGGAGATTTACAGGAATTGCGTTGCTGCAAAAAAGTTTTCATTTTTCCAATAGGAACATTTTACGGCGCCACCACGTGGCTCGCATGTAAATATTCAACTCCAGCTAGCTGGCCTTTGTCAGCCTGTACAAAATTCCATATTACCTTTCTAGAACGCTTGCTCTTCCTGCCGCTTCTCCTTCACCCCTTTTCATGGTAGTCCGCTCGGGATATTTAATGTCGAATGTCCGTCACCATGTGAAATTGGTATAAAATTGGCGTATATATATATGTATATATATATATATACTTTCCTAATACAATAAATAGCATATACAGAGACGTGCTTTGAAGCAAGTGATTTCTCGACTAAGTCCGAAACACCTTGTCTTCTTTCTTTGCGTCTCTCTGTTTGATCAGAGCACATGGCTTGGCTACATGTGCATGATTAAGTGTCTACCTGTACTCGCGATGACCAAATAGATCATTTACAAAACGATAAGACCTTTTAAGTTCAAGGTATTTGACCGTCAACATCCTTCATTTTGCCATCTAGATATCTAGATCATTTTTTATCCGATTTTGTTGTGATGAAAATTTGCGAAATGTATCACCCCAAATTTTTGTAATTCAGATGAAACCTCTACAGGTCAAAGCTCAAGGCCATTTGACCCTTTGGAAAAGTCACCAGCCACAAAGAAGTCAACTAAGATCCAATTTGGACCATGATAAAGTGCAACGTACTATTGTCACACCACTGAATTTTGTATTTTACAAGCCATAAGCTTGTGTTTGTCAACATGTCGGACATCTTCGCTGTCTTTCTTGGGATGGAAAGAAATGAACCTAGGAATTTTTTTCACTTTTCTACTATTCGGTATATCTCTAACAAAATGATTAATTTTGGTATGTATATGATACGTTGATAAATGTGCAAAATGTGTGTTTGCATACCCAGTCATCATTGCAATTACTTCTCAAGGTCGTTATATTTTATCTAAACTGGTGTTACAGCATGGAGAGTTGACAATAAGGAGGGAGAGGAAGAGATGGAACAGACAGATGATGAAGATATTGATATTCCAGATGGACCTGATGTTACAGTGAAAGTAAATCAATCTACCGAAGACTTTTACTCTAAAACCTACAATGGAAAAGAGGTGAGCACAATAAAAAAAAAAATATTTGTCCATGGTGGGTCCACATTGTGTACACACCAATATTTTAATTGAAATTGTTCACATGAACGCCGTGAGAGTACATGGAAGTGACTTGCAAAGTTTTTCCTGTCTTTTGTAATTACAGCAAATCTTTGGAGTCTCTCTCCCTTTTTTCTTTTTTTTTTTTTTTTTTTTTTTCCCTTTGGTTTTTTTTTTTTTTTTTTCTCTGTTTTTTTTTTGTTTTCTGTTTTTTGTTTGTTTTCTTGTTTGTTTTTGTTTTTTGTTTCTCTGTTTTTTTTTTTTGGCTACAATTATTCAAACGCTCATGTTTTTTCTTCCCACCTTATATTTTAAAAGAGTGAAAGATTAAAAAAAAACAAAGATCTATTTACAATTTCTTTCTCGGGGTCTTAATCTGGCAAAGAGAATTGCACAAACTGAGACAACATTTTCCATCCATCAGGTTGCAGAAGGACAGAACCACATGATGCATCGATGCTGTTGAAACATTTGGCCTGAATGTTAAATGTAGATGAGGCTCGTGTATACATATATATATATATATATATATATATATATATATATATATATATATATATATATATATATATATATATACACGAGAACGTACCTACGTGCACATTGTACCCAAGACTGAGCAAGAAGATTTCTTGTCCCCGACTTGTTCTTATCAGAGAAATGTTGATAATCAAGTACATTGTGGCTTTCACTTTAAGCTGTTCTGGTGTCCCTGGTTATAATCTTATGGAAAGTTGCAGTCTGTGACTTCCATTATGATGTTGATTCTGACTTTGTTTTTTTTCTATTGTGTCTTCTCATTTTGCAAGTCTCTAGGTATACGACATGAAAGGCCGACAAAAAGGCAAGGCTCTAATCATAAACATCACAAAAGATAAAAGCCGAAGACCAAGAACAGGAACAAAGTTTGATTGTAAAAACTTGGAAGAGCTGTGGAAACAACTAGGTTTCCGGGTCACTGTTCATAAGGATTTGGATGCACACGTGGCTATCCTTTTGTTCGCATTTTATAAATGAATTTATGTTGAACAGAGGCTGACTTTACCAGCTGCCATTGGAATTTTTTGCAAGCATACTTGTTATGGTTTGGACACTACACTCCGAACAGTGCCCTAGCCATGTCAAGCAAAGCTTTTAACCAAGGGCATGTTGTATTGATATAGCTTATAACAAATTATACCATTTGTTCTTCATGACTGTTGAAAGCAGGAAAACAGATTAATGTGCTGAAATATTACACCCACTAAATTTTATCCTGAATGCTTACGTTTCGGCTCATCTACCGTAGCAGTGAGATCAGTCAGCCGAGTTTTTATAATGTCCATCGTCCAGCCTCCGCCATCAGTCCGACCGTCCATCATTCATTAACAATTGACAATTTTGGCTTCCCTTCTAACGCCAAAGATCAAATTCACTTGATTATATGTTGCAATATACTTTAGTTGGATCTTAACTTGTGTCTTTTATTGGTTTCCGCAGGGCCAAACCACTTTTACTCATATGACCTCTTAGTGTTGGGATTATGCTCATTTTGTCCTCGATAAACATGTTGGACATTTACATTGACAAAAGTTTTTTTTACAAATTTGTTCAAATGCCCATGGTCTTATGATTCTTAGAATTTGGATGAATATGCTTTCTCTCATTCAAAACGTGTTTTAAATCTCCACTATACCCTCTTCGCTGGTTGGTTTAAAATTGCATAGGAAGACATATGGTTATCCTTGGATGTCAATTTTTTCAAACAGGAGACAGTATATCGTTTGTGTTATTATGCTTTTTATTATATTCTTCGTGACGGAAATGTCAAGTAAAGATGTTAAGAACGTGGCATTTGTATGTGTCTCTCATTTCTAGCTTTTCAACTCACCTGGCTTGTCAAGCAGCAGAGCTTATGCCATCGCTCATCTTCTGTTGTCTATTCCCGATTAACATTTTTTATTTTACTGCAAAATCATAAGCCATATTTACTTCAAACTTAATGACAATATACCTCGGGCGAGTTTCTTTAAATATATCTTCAAATGGTCACGCTTCATTGATTCAAATAAATAAATAAATACATAAATAAATGAATAAATGAATGAATGAAAGAAATAAAGAAAGAAAGAAGGAAGGAAGGAAGGAAGGAAGGGAGGAAGGAAGGGTGGGTGGGTGGGTGGGTGGGTGGATGGATGGTTGGATGGATGGATAGATGGATGGATGGATAGATAGATAGATAAATAGATAGATAGATAGATAGATAGATAGATAGATAGATAGATAGATAGATAGATAGATAGATAGATAGATAGATAGACAGACAGACAGACAGACAGACAGATAGATAGATAGATAGATAGATAGATAGTGTGTGTCCTCTGGGCAAATCTTGAAACAATCTTTATCTCCAAAATGGAGCACCCAATTGCTTTGATATGAAATCGGGACAGTCCAAGAGACCATTAATTCTTAATAAGTTCAGCAGTAGGATCTGTATTTTGTTTCTATTCTTTATGTTTCTTGTGTTTCCTTTTTATTTTTTTTTCGACTTCTTTAGTTTAAACATATTTTATTCACAATAATTTACAATATAATTCCAATAGATAAATAAGAAATTGGGAAAAAGGGCGAAGCCCTATACTGATCCCTCTTGCGGAAAGGGGACGAGCACACAGGAAAAAACAAGCCACACACGACCAAAGAGAAGGTGACAATATCAAACGACAAGACAGAAAGTGGGGCTGAATGTTTCATTTTACATAGTTAAAATATGATTCCTCTTAGGCTGTATGTATATATGGAGATGCAAAGTAGATTTATCCATATACGGAAAAATGTTCCTGTATATAGTGGAAATGGGCAGGCATTTTAGCCTATACCAGATGGGCCGAAACGACCTGTAGCGGAAATAAAATTTTGAGCAGCTAAAAAAAAAACCATTAATATCAGTAAAAATATAATCGAAGGAACCGTATAATATCGTCTGTAATATAAAGGGAGCATGTTTTAAAATAATAGAGTGAAGAACAGATCTAGGGACAGTATGCTTTGGACAGAGAAAATAATGACGTGTCCTCATTGGGTGAACCGCATACACATTTTAGAGTGTCCTTCAGACCAATTTTGAAAAGATGAGAATTTAATTGACTTGCATCTAGACGGAGACGTGTGTGGATAACAGCAAAAAAACTTTTGCCAAAATTGAGTAATTCGGGAAACTTAATGGGGTGGATAACAGGTACATCTATCTGTGATTTAAACTGTCAAATCGAGGCTGAATTAC
>OZ026626.1:85473142-85477642 GCA_964020975.1 Hermodice carunculata
ATTCTGAAAGAGTGGCACTTTATATATTTGGCGAGCTTGCCAGGATCAAAAAGAACACACCAGGATCCAGAAGAAGATACCAGGATAATGAGGATTTGCATAAGCTGAATGTCGGAGAATGATCTGTTGATTCCTGTAAAATACAGAAATCACTACAAACCAAGCTACGACATCATTATATATCCAATGGACTGCATCCTGATCTCCAGTGAATCCAAAAAAGAAGAAACCAAAGAAACAAAACCAGAGTACATAATTATAAGCAGTAAAGAAGGTGAAGAAACAGTGCCAAAGACAATGCCAGAGGCAGCACAAGAATCACCACAAATCAAGCCGCGAGGAGTTGCCAAAATATAGATAACAGAATCTTGGTTAAAATCAGGAAACATATTCCTTGCCCAAAGAAGAGAAGAAAGTGAAAGAAGATGTCAAATGAGACAACAACAAAGTTTTTGGGAAAGAACAGTTAACCACCTAAACCAGAAAATTTGCAAGAGGAGCTAGAGAAGTGGAAAGAATAGAAAACGCTGACAGAGATGGATGCTGGACAGTTTTAAATCATCACAGACGGCATTGCTAATATGTTCAACAACCTGAATCAGAGAATGGGCTAATGGCATAAAGAAATAAAACAGACTCAAACTGAAGAATTTGGCACAGACAATTCATAAATGTGATGGAAACATCCCTGCAGAAGTAAGAGAATGGACAGAGGAGGTAGAAATGACCATTTCGACTAGTCCACCTGTGGAAGGTGCAACTCTACAGATAGCGACAAGGACCATAACAGCACCACTCTAGAAAGAAGTTGGCAGATTTTTCGGATTGCAAGAAAACAGACTTCAGACTCCTTAGGCTGATCTACAAGAGTGTGCAAGAAAAGCTTTCTTATCTGTGAATGACGATGAACACCTGAAAAGTGAAATAAAAAAGATTGCTCAATCTTCCTCTGAGAGCTTAGAAGCCTTCAACAGAAGATTTCGAGAAGCAGCTGAACAAGACTTAGAGACTGAACGACCCATAGAAGAACCAGAAGTTGAACTTGAGGCCGACTCAAACCAAACTCAACCCATACCCACATTTGAGGAGCTTGCACACCCATACAATACCAGGTTTTGAAATAAGCTGTTGACACAAATGAGACAACCAGTGGACAGACAAGCTAAACAACCATGCTTAGACCAACTCATGGAGCACTGATAATGGTTACTCCAGAGGATGGACAAATGCACCATCAATACAAAAATTTGAAAAGCCTGCTTACAACAACATAAGTACAAATTTCTGGCAAGAAACAATGGACTAAATGACTTGATGACAAAATGCCATTATTGACACAAATGGAAACAGAGTCACTTTGACAGACCCGAAAATCTCAAACCATACAGGACGGGGGAAAAAAGAGGACTACTCAGCATTCTTGGAGAAATAGCACATACTTAGTTTGGACTAGCAAAGGACAATGATACCACACAGATCAAACAGAATATCTCATCAACAAGAAAAGAACAGAAGAAAATAGTTCATCACCTTTATCAGATGGTGACTGTATTGAACAATTCTTATCAAGAAGTTGATGCAGACAGACAATGGATAGGGATCATTGAACAATATCTTTCTACTGTCTTGTGGACACAATATGAAGATATGAGGAATTATACAGCAGCCACTAGAAGATGTCTGCAAACATTATGGTTAATGCATAATTTTTAAAGGGCAGTTTTCGAAGAATTAATAAATAATTATTTCAGAACCTTAGACAAGTTTTATAGACAGAAAGAATCTTCACAGTTAGGTAGAATAACCGAAGAGTTATTGCCTCCAAGCCAATTCTAGAACTGTTCAACAAGATCCTTGGATCATTTTATGGGTGTTACTGGTCTTCTTGAAGGTGTTTGGAAACACCTTCAAGAAGACCAGTAACGCCCATACAATGGTATTACGAACAAGAGAGACTAACTCCTATGTGGGATGGCCACATGCTAACTTACCACGTTAAGTTACCCTTAATTAAGGAAGCCCAGTGTTGGCGGTATAACATCCATAGCTGGCCTTTACCCTAAAATACGACTGGATTAGCGATTCAACTATTACTGAAGCATACTGATGTAGGATTAAACCTGCAGACTGGAGAAAAATTCCATCTGAAAACCTGTACTGGATGGAGCCCCATAATGTGTAGGACAGGCCCTATATATCAACCTAAGGTTTGGTCCTGTACTCGGGCAATTCTGTCAGGAAAGGAAAAGCTAAGACATACATGTAAGGCAGCACTTACAAAGAGTAATGGCTATACCCAAGCTAAGGAAAACGCTTTAGGTGAATAAATTTTGGTGACTTGGAGAGAAACAGTCAATACAAGATTTATTTCTCAACCACAAGAACCCATGACATTAGCTGCTGGAGGCCCAAAAAGTGAAAGTAAGACTACAATGTAGTATTAGTGGATTACCTGGTATGACCAAACGAATTGGCCACCTTTCGATCCAAGCTCTACAGATTCAAAATATACCACCCATTAAAATTTGAGAACTAATTCCTAAAGGCGACGCCCTTAAGGAATAACAAAACAGTAACTTTAAATGTTCTTAAACCAGTGATTAGAGTGCATTAAGCTCCACTGATTAAACCAGACATAGAAAACATTTAAGCAATTCAGGGCATTACATACCATGAGGAATGATAATGTTCTTCCTCTCACAGTATGAGTACTCTTGGTATATGTATATATATATAATGGGGACCCTGAATTAGAGCAGCTGTTAAAGAGTAGACAGTAAAATCAGTGAGTACCAAGGAAGAGTAATTTCCAGTCCAAAGGTGAAGTGAAAGAAGAAAATGAGAGTTCTAGTTCATTCTTCTCCACAAGACCATCTGCGAGACTTAAAACTTAACGAGCACATACAGTCTCACCAGAAGATCCTATGAAAGGGTCATCTTTTATACAAAGCTCCTAATGTAGAAGGCCGTTCATAAAGTTGTTCAGATATATATATATATATATATATATATATATATATATATATATATATATATATATATATATATATATGTATGTATGTATTAATCAATGTACATCGGTTCAGAACCCTTTCCATATTTAATGGTGAAAAATGTGGTGGCGAGCCCTCTGCTTATAGCGTTAATTGAACAAAAATGCTACAAGCCCTGGGCAGTATTATTTTATTATATGTATATTGATATTATTACTATCATTGGATGTTATATGATTGTATACAGTTAAAGGTATACAGCTGATATACCATTTAATTTGAAGAAATGGGCGTAGGTAAAGATTGGCATCTTTAAGAAAGTTAAAACCAAGAGTACAGTTAAAAGATGCAGTTGTGCTGTTATCAATGACGGAAGTCCCACTTCCACAATTATTTCATTCAACTTGGGATGTTAATAAATGAAAACAGAGATTTATGAAGATGAATGGATAATATATACTATGAGTTGTTACAAAGTGTACCATATTTATTACAATGAACTAGTTTGTGTGGTGGGAATACAATACTTGGATTACAAGTATAATAACGATCAGTTTGGTACGAAAACCATGGTAAAACATATTACATTATGTTTGAACTTATTGTATCCGAGAGCTAACCCTTATAGGTCATTTCCTGTGGAATAGAGTTAGGCAGCAGGAAATAGAAAAGAGCGCACTAAATACAGCCTACACGCAGTAGGATTAATAACAGGAATTAGAAAATTAATGACAGAGAAAAGCTGCCTTAAACATTTTTAACAAAAAGATGATGAAATCCCACATTTTGGAGGGTATTTATATGGCACCCTCATTACAGAGGGAGACAACAAGAAAACACAAGCCATAGTAGCAAACAACATTGAGCCGCAACAGAGGGAGAAGAACCAAAAAGACCAGAACCATTTTAACTAGGACCTGGTGGCCCATTTTGATGTACCCACCAATGCTTTGTATGTTTAACACGGAATTAAACATTTGCCTTTGAGATCCGCATTCAGTTATAAATTTTTCATAGACTGAGATACCAAACGCTCAGCCGAATCTGGAAACCCATGAAACTTAGTGTGTAAAGAAGCCACACTCTTCTCAACCAACCAAGATATACTAGTCAAGTGCGTATTACAAGCCTTAACAGCATTTTTTTAAAGAGTGGCACTTTACAACACGTTTCTGTGCCTACTGAACCTTTTTGCCTGATACCCATGTCCCACATATAAATGTTTGGTAAATCACCTTAAAAAGATGTTCTACCTGAATCTGTCCCTGTGTATTTGTGCCCATAGTGGTCACAGTGTAGTCCACAATTTGACTGCCATTAGAACGAAAAAAAAATCTACCTGTTGAAGGAGTTAGGGGAAAAGCTCAGGATAAACTGACTAAGATATAATTTGATGGATAAAGATAGATTTAGATTATTTAAATAATTAATTTTTTTTCATTAATTTGTGCATTTCAGAATTAAAGAAAATGCAATGGTCATGCATATGTATAGTTTCATACATTTT
>OZ026626.1:85477842-85710342 GCA_964020975.1 Hermodice carunculata
AAATTTCATAAGGTAAGCGTTTTGTTTTCCAGATTCAAGTCATCAGGAAGTCACAAATTATGTGATAATAAGGAATTATGTATAATTTCACAACCAAAACAAGATTCAACATGGCAACCCAATAAAGGCATGGATAGATGACCCACACAACCCAATATAACCTCCAATCACTTGGTTAGGAGGCAGATTGTCACTGTTAACATAACATTTTGCCTCCAAAGGAGACCAAGTTCCGTAACGCTATATCGACTGCACAGTTCAGTAGACATACATGTAACATGGAGCTTGAGTATGCTGTGGAGGCAACATAACAGTCAAGCAAAAATAAAACCAGTGACTCAAATTACCACTCATACCTGCTATCAACTGTAATGGACCCATATTTACATAGGGACGCAATAAGCCAAGTATATACAGGTAATATATACATATTGTCATCACCATGTTTGTCCATCTGTCTGTTACCCTTGCAGATTCAATAACTTCTGCACAAATTGAGCTCCACCAAGATGTCAGTGTTTTTATCACTTCTGATCTTCTAATACATATGCTTGAGTGGGTACACATTGTTTTGGCCCAGTTCAGATGACAAAGGTGTTGGATGAATGAACTTGTTATCCCTATGTGAGTTCACATGCATCATAGATTATAGTCTATCTGCATGCAACAGGAAGCTGTCTAGGCTATCTTTATAAACCTATGTGAAAATTTATTAAATTGAGCTTGAGAGCATACATGTAATTCAAATACAGTGAGACCTCATTATAACGACACTCGGATATCTGACATATTCAATATAATGACACAAATTTTAATGGGAAAAAGTTTATTTTCTTTGTTATTTGACTCATTTATCTGACATATTCAGTTATCCAACATATTTCTTCTGGAACAGATGGTGTCATTATAAAGAGTTTTCACTGTACTGACATCCACAGGCATAAAAAAAATATAATTAACTTCATGAATTTGGCAAAATGAATCATGGATATAAGATGAGGATGTATACTTATACACAATGTACTTTCTTAACTAGACCTGCAATGTGCTGCTACATGTGTTAGCTAATAACATTCTAATTGATCTGCTTAGCCATCTGGCAGAGTCCATACCTGGTGATAGTCAATCTTTGTGAAGTTCCCCAAGAACACCTTACTGCATCTTACTTTCATAATGCCAAGTATTTGACTTTCTATGCCCATCCTGTTACAGAACAAGCATGTCTTACTGCCTCTTAACAAATTTTATTACCTCTAGCCATGTTTTGAGTACTTGTTACTCCCTATTACCACTTTCTCCTTGTCTAGCAGCATGGGAAAAGCGTATCTTACCATGTCTTACCAGAATTGGGTAGGAGGAAGTTAGGTCTTATCTCTGCATCACTCAGCAAGAAACTGGGCAAGTCCCTTGGGACAGACCCACATCCTTCAGCTTTGATCCAGAGCTTCTGCACCAATCGTCTGGTCGGCAGCAGAATAGTACCCCTGTGGCACTTGGCTCTGGTCTTACAAGCATTGACAAAGTCACCATTTGAAGAGAAAGATCCAAAGCTCATTCCACTCAAATGGCTGACTTTTAAGACACAGTTTTGTTGTTAACTCTGGCTTCAGTGGCTAGAAGGAGTGAAATTCATGTCCTAGATGCCAGGGAGATGAGGTGGTTGGAGGATAGCAACTCTGTCACTTTGAAGCCAGATCTTGGTTTCTTAGCCAAGAATCATGTTGCTGCAGACCCAATGACAGCCTTCACCGGCTTCACCATGAAATCGTTGGCTCCGTCTTTTCATAGCTTGGAGCCAGATAGAACATTGTATCTGGTCTGCTCAAATTTCACCTGGATTGTACTAAGGGTACTCAGAGGAGTAGGAGAGCCCTCTTCCTTCCATTGAAGCAAACAGAGTCTGGCTTGATAGTGGCAAATACCATCTGTACATGGTTGAAAGCCATGGTCATTAAGGCCTAAGAAGTCGCTTCTGGTTTAGAGGAAATCCTTCCGGCCCAGGGGGTAAGAGCACATGACATTAGGGTGTTCTCTGCTTCATGGTCCTTGCTTCGCAAAGTCGCCCTGTCAACATTATGCAGATGTCTAGATGGAAAGCACATGCTACGTTCACAGCTTTCTATCTCCGGAATATGATGCAGACACTTGGTGACATGTTGGTGCAGCACCAAGTTCCAACGGCCTCCTTTGGTGCACAGAAATATCTACGTCTCAACCCTGTTTGTCAAGTCCCTGGGAACAGTGACTGAACAGCTAAGAATAGGCAAGACACCACTGGAACTGGTTTCCACATTGGTGCGATGTATTTGGCTATACTGACTGTGGCAAGTAAGGAGTAGACATAGCTTGATAGCTCATCCCCCATGTGTCTTTCAAGTAGTTCTCTGGAGATCTTTCAATTCTGTGACCAGTATTGCAGCTTTCGGTTAGGCCTTTGAGTGTTATGGTACCGGATTTTATATGTAGCTGACCTGTGAGGTTATTCTATTACTAGGATCATATGTGGCATATTTCATACCCTCCTCCACTCCACTGGTATATCAGCTTTTTGGAGTGGATAGAAACTGGTTTCCATGGATGTACATTGGACGCTTGTATATAGGACGACAGATGGTGCCACTGCATGCTAGTCACAGGCCAGCCAAGAAAATTTCTCTTCAGGTTTAGAAATTAAGTGAAATGTGGCTGAATGCTGTCTATAGACAGGGTAAGCTAGAGTGTTGCAGAGGTAAGTATTACCAATAGATAAAGAAAGCGCTTGTGGCTTTCATGTATTTGTAGTTTTTAACTTCTACATGCACTTTTCCCCCCCAAAAAAATACCTTGCAAGGTTAAACAAGCATATGTGAAGCCAGAGTTGTAACAATGCAGGGTAGGTTTTTTTAATTTTATTCATTTTTTATTTATTTACTTACTTACTTACTTACTGACAGAATCATTTTGTGTTCACAATAGGAAATTTGCCCATGAGATGGGTCTGCCCTGGGCGGAGTACTGGGACTTCCTGGGCTGTTTTACGGACCTTTCCACATCAGACGGTCTTCAGCTTCTGGAGGGTTATCTGGCAGAAAGAGAGGAGTCTGGAGCCATAGTCTGCATGGAGGAGTTGTGCACAGGACTGAATGATCTGGAAGACCCGCTGGAGAGGCTTCACCTTGGGGAGGCCAGTGACGAACAGTCAGCAACATCTGAAAATGAACCTGTAGACAACATTGCTAAAAATTTAGGCTCGCTATTGTTGGCAGAGTCAAAAACTGTGGAAAATCAAGCTGAAAAAACTTCCAACTCTGTCAAAAATACTAAAAATATTGAAAAAAGGAATAATAATTCTGTGGCTGACAGTATAAACAGTCCATCAACTGAGGCTTTACCCTTGACAGCATGTGGCAAGGAGGATGGGTATGCAGGACGAGTGGGCAGTCAGTCATGCAAGAAAAAAAAAAAAAATTCTCTGCATGCCACAGCAGAGTTGTCTGCACAAAGCTCCCCTGAACAGGCAACAGAGAATCCAATCAGAACAGATGGTTTATCAGGTTTTCTTGATGAAAATTTGTTCCCAAATTCCGGTACAGGAAATTTAGAATCGAGATCACAGAGTGACAACTGGAGCTCAGATGAGTCTGACCCAGGGTCACCACCTGTGTTTTCACCAAGTCCATTACAAATACATGAGGATGAAAGAGGAAGTAAGACGTCAACCCCTCTGCCAGCTACACCACCCAACAAACCAAGAACAGTTTTCATGGCTGGGTGAGTAGTGGATGAAGGGACAGTTGCCTGATAACAACATCAATGTTAAAAAGTACCCTGTAAACCTGTAAACTATTTCAGTGCCACATTTTTGCCTGAGTGAACAGCTTTCTGCCGCATGCTTTGGGCATAATGTGTCCATAGGGGGCCAAGGAAAGCTGTTGACTCGGGATTTTTTTCCATGTAACTTCAGGCATGTTGCCACTTGAATGAAATGTCTTTTTACAAGGAAAATGAGTGCAGCACTCTTATTTTATTTAAAGCAGTTCATTTGAAGTAGTTTGACTTTAGTTGCTGTTGGTACTGAAAGGGTTAAAGACCAAATTGTCAGAACAACAGATTTCCTGTCGGTTATTGTCTGCCTGTAACTGCCATCAAACTGGCCTCAAGTCTGCATTGTTACTGGGATTGGCAAAATGGTCTTTAACACATTTACTGGGTGTTTTTTGGTATTGGTCTAAAATTTCTCAAAATGTTCACATTCATTTGCACGAATGTATGTATACACCACCTCATCAATAAGACCAAACGTGCATTAACCAGGCATTTTCAGTGTCAATGTATGCCCAAACAGTTTCAGAATTAAGAGAACCTTCAATTTTTTGTTTTAGTCAGTTACGTGCATGTTGTACATTAATATAATGTGCACCTACAAAGTACATTAACAGTCTCTGATGAATTACACGATGTAACGAAACTGGTCAGACCAGATTTAAAGCAAGTTCACTGCTGTCGGCATCGCCTTGTGTAATTTGATAACCTTGAAATAAAGACCACTTTTAGGTACAACTATAGGTGGTCTTAATGCCAGAGATCCATTATATAGACATATATATGGCTTTGTATCTGTGAATGTGTGCTTCTTTCCAACATTAAATGCAGATTTATTTCATTTCAGTCATTGCAAATTTCATTTTACTCGAATGGCACAAGGTTTTTGGTTGACATGTATTAATGAAAGCTGTACATGTGTAAATTGAGACATACTTGCCACTTGACACCTGAATCTTATACATAATTCTGTGAGCATAATGAAATGTTGGATGTTGTGATACATTTTGTTGTAAGCACAAATTTTTCATTTCCAATGTGGACAAGTCATGCAAGCCAGATTTTCTATTCTGAAGCCGCATGCTCTCTGGACCCAAAGAACTGATGTATCTGCAAATCTATCCAGATGCCCACGGGTCAAGCGAACTTTACAAAAGGCAGCAGTGTGATGTACATGTGAAAATAGCCAAAAACAAGATATATATATCATAAAAAGGTGCATGATACATGCAATAAAGGAGAAAGGATGCAGTATAATTATCAGCCAATGGTCAAAGTTATGTGTGACATTTGACAAAAGGTAACCGACATGGAATGTCTCGCATTTTCCTGAAGATAATAATAATTATTAATCTCAAAATGACTTAGTATAAGATGTACTTAATTTCTGTCGTTAAATATGCTACAGGTTACAGCCTACTAAGCTTGACATGGATGTGCTCAGAGCATTGAATGGGGTCCCCATTGATCAAGCACAGTGGCCACACATTGCTCGCTGGAGGGATGCAGTTTTGGAGATCAGGTCAAGGTGAACCATAATTTGTTACAAATTTGAAGATTATGACTTTCTGTTAACACATATTTACTCAAACAAAAATATAAAAAGTACATGTAATGTTTTATTGCTAATGATAGCAATTTGTTTTGAGTGTACAATCCTCACAAAGGTACAATGTACACAGCTCATTGTAATTACTAAGAGGACAAAAAAGTACTGAATTTTACCTTTCTGTACTGACTTGGCTGATTTTCCTCTTAATTGTACTGACTTGTACTGAACCAACATTGGTAAGTAGAAGCAAGTACTTTCACTTGTACTGGAATGTACTGAGTCAGTACAAGTAAAAACTTTTCAGACATAATGAATGCTCGCCTGGGCCCATTGTTTCTGTCAGTAAAAATCTAGAATAAGTAAGAACAAGCAGACATACTTCAAAGGCTTGGCTCACAGCAGGGCTCTTTTAATAGGATGTATTCATATTTGAATGCGGTCCTACTCTAACACCTATTGAGCAAAAGTGGGAGCCACCGGCATCAGGGCAGATCCATGTATTAAGCATGGTCAAAAGTACTGTCTCAATAAAATCAACAACACGAACACAGTATAATCTTAAGAATATGCATTAACATGTATTTGAAACATACAGGTTGCTTAAGTTGATTAGAAATTGGCTCTCTTTTGGTTGAAAAGGTGTTATATATGGATTTTTATGTAGTATATGATACAAATCTGCCCCTGATCATAATGGAAGCATAGTCTATTGTCATGGCAACATAGGAAGTGAGCAGTATTGCAGTTAAATATGAATGTCTCCCATTGAGAGGGGGGCCCTAATAATACCCTGTCCTGCAGTAAGAACATATTCAGCAGTTGTTGGAGTGAAATCAGCACAGAGCAAGAACACAAAATTTACTTGTGTAAAAACTGGTTTCTTTCTTTCCTTCGTTCGTTCCTTCCTTCCTTCCTTCCTTCCTTCCTTCCTTCCTTCCTTCCTTCTTTCCTTCCTTCCTTCCTTGCTTGCTTGCTTGCTTGCTTGCTTGCTTGCTTGCTTGCTTGATTACCAAACACTCTGGACCACACATAAGAAAAGTCATCGTGGCCTAACCACCTAGGCCCCTACATTCTTAAAGTGCCCCCCCCCCCCCAAACATACACACATATATATATCATCCCAGCTAGCCCAAATGTACCAGAATGTTGTGGAAGTGCTCCATCACCTGTTAAAATTATGAGGTTTCCAGCACAGATATATATATATATACACACACACACACACACACACACACACACACACACACACACACACACACACACACAGTGGAAATCTTGGTCTCTGACCAGGATGTATTTATGTCTGGGTGCCAACCCAGACATTTTGTTTTTCCAAGAATTCTTTCTTTCTTTTTCCTTCCTTCCTTCCTTCCTTCCTTCCTTCCTTCCTTCCTTCCTTCCTTCCTTCCTTCCTTCCTTCCTTCCTTCCTTCCTTCCTTCCTTCCTTCCTTCCTTCCTTCCTTCCTTCCTTCCTTCCTTCCTTCCTTCCTTCCTTCCTTCCTTCCTTCCTTCCTTCCTTCCTTCCTTCCTTCCTTCCTTCCTTCCTTCCTTCCTTCCTTCCTTCCTTCCTTCCTTCCTTCCTTCCTTTACAACCAGATTTGTCCAGAGTTTTTCTCGGAACCTACTATTCCGAAAACCACCAAACTTGCCATGGTGAATGACCTACCAGTGAAATTAGGCACCTCACTTGGAATAGGTAGGATGATTAAAATTATGCAAATGAGGGGCAATTAAAATTTTAAAAGCTCCATATCTTCTAAACTATTGGAGATAGACACAAAGTTCCAACTTACACATACAGGTTTGTGACATCTGCCAATCTAATGGACAGTAAACAAAAGTTGTAAAATTTTAAATTATGCTAATTAAGGTACTATGAAAATTTAAATCTTGAATATCTTCAAAACTATAATAGATAGAGATGCTGTTCCAAATTCAATTCATAGGTTTGTGATAGAGGTGCATTCAGTGAACCATGAACAAAACTTGTAGGATTTTAATTTATGCAAATTAGATGATTACCTAAAATTTAAATCTTTTGAATATCTTCAAAAATATTGTAGATAGAGATGCGATTTTAACTTCCGCATACAGGTTTCTGCTATAGGTGTATCCAATGAACCATGAACCAAAATTGTAGGATTTGAATTTATGCAAATTAGGTGAATACCCAAATTTTAAATCTTAAACATCTTCAAAATTATTATAGATAGAGATGCCATTCCAACTTCAATGCATAGGTTTGTGCTGTAGGCGCATCCAATGAACCATCCCATCACGGGTTATAACATTTAAATTTATAAAAATTAAGGTACTTAATTTGTTTTATGGGTTGGCTGGGCGGTTTCTTATGTTTACATCGGTCACGTGCCCGGAGTATCACGAGATGAGTCGGGATGGCACGTGACCACGAGAATAAGCTCAGCCTATCAGGATCGAGGGAGATTTATTCATGCATTCAGCATCTTTCGCGCTCATTCCAAATCAGATCACCGAGGAGGAAAGTCATAAGAAATCAAGAATCAGAAGGAGATAATTTCAGTTAAATTTGAATTTGCACAACATTCAGTCGAATTGTACAGCAGTTCACGGCCTGTGCCACACAAAAGCCTTTTCACACAGTTCATCAAGTTCTTGGTGATCACTCATAGAAGCGGGTGCAACGTTTGCCCTGTTCCACGCCGTCGGTGATGCTCCAGGCGAACTAACTGTTTAATTTGGTGAAGAAAATCACAGCGGACGAACAAAGGAAAAGTTAATTACCTGCATTGATTTCATTTCTTGGGGCATATTTGCTTTTCATCACCGTTTTTGGTTATTGAGGTTCCGTAATCGAGCAGACAGTTTTTGTTCACTCGACCCATCAGTACGTAGCAAATCAACATTGGGAGAAGTAAACCAGGTCAAGATGGCGCAGGTCACAGTCAGTGCACCGGAGGTATTAGTACTGGGCCACTCGTTCATCCATAACCTAAGGGACGATATATATGAGGGAAAGAACAAATTTGAGTTCGACTTTGGATTAGACGTGCTCGTACGCTTCTGGTGCAGGGGAGGGCTTCGTATCCCAATGGCACGTTCCCTATTAGAAAGCCAGGGCCCGGGAAGAAGGGCAGACGTGGTATTCCTCCAGGTTGGGGGGAACAATTTTCAGAGAGGTCTGGATGATGCTGACGAAGTTGCCGAGTCTATTCTAGGCTTTGCCAAGCTTTGTAGTGAGCGGTACCAGGCCCGATACTTTGTAGTGGGCAAGCTTTTTAAGAGGAATATAAGCCGGTACTTGCCAACTGAAGAGGTCGTAAAGGCTTATAACAGTAAAGTTGACAAAGTTAACGAGACTCTGTATGAGAAGGCCCCGAAAGACAAAGTCATATTCTGGTGCACGAGAGGTATCGGAGAGAATTGGGAAGCAATTCTTAAGCCGGACGGTACACATTTAATGCCCGACGGTCAGGTAAAGTTATATAAGGCAGTGCGCGGGGCCATTTTGTTCACTACAAGACGGTTAGAGGAAGATAACGATGATGTTGATGATAAATTTCAAATATTTGAAATTGAGGTTCCATCAAACGTGATAGGCCAACGAGATTTGGGCAGCGGGCGAGAACGGTAACGCAAATCACAATAATAATCTTTATTGCTTGAGGCCCGCCACCTGGCGGGCATGGCAAGAAATACAGACTACAGACCTGAGGCTACATCAAGATGTTTGCCGCAGGCCTGGAGAAAAAATCATAGGAAGGCGTCGGGATCCATAGGAAGCCATGGGCACCCAAGTCTTGTGCTTCTGAGTCGGATATGGCCTTAGTAGCCATATATTTATTGTGGTAAATTATAAATCATGACATATTCCAATTTTCATTTCATATACTGGTTCTACAAGGTACATTGCATGTTTTTCTGTAGGCAGGGAGCACCCTGACACGAGTTCCATTTATGAATGAGTGTGTATCAGTTGGCTTTAAGTGAGGTTGAGGGAGCACCCTGTCACATGAGTCACGACAAGTCTGTGTTCTAATATCATGTTATAGTCTTATGTGCTTGACTCTATGTCTAGCTTGCAGGGAGCACCCTGACACAGAACATGATGCTTTAATATATATCTTTCATATTTCTTCACTTGTATATGATGCATTAAATGTGCTTGTCCATTCATTGGCTCCCCATGCGGCCCCTTGGTGAGCAAGTTGCGTGCTAAAAAGGCCGCCTGTCTGCAATTTCAATATACTGTAAGCTATGATATTTATTATAAAAAAAAAAAAAAAATGGCATGAGGTTACGATCTCTTGCTCGGGAGTCCATTTTGTCTCCGGGTCATTAGCATGGTGTGTTTAGCCCATTTTGGTATATAGCTAAAGACAGTTTTGTCATTGTAGTGGTGACAAGCACAAGGTCAGTGGCAGTCCGCCTTGCTTTATGAGCCAAAATTTGGGCATTAATGAGTGCTTAATTTTTGGCCACTCAGATGGTGAGGATAAGGAGAGCCAGTAACTGACCTTTTCATTTACTCCTTTCGCTCCTCGACTACACGAAAGGGAGCTGAGTTATGAATGACTGATGCATTAAAAAATCATCTTTGGGACAGGATTAACACCCACGAAAATATTTTTATACTAAGGTACCTCTACCTCTATAGCACAAGAAGTAAGATAATGTTCTAAATGATAATGAAGATAAAACGATTGTGATTTATTTCCATTCGCTTTATTTACTCTAAACAACATGTGTAACAGTAAAACATCATTTCTTCTGCCCCACTTTTTGTTCTGGCCAAAAAGCAAAGGCAACAATGCAATACAAAACTTTTGTCATACCAATTATTATCAAAATTCGTGGGTGCTTATGGTCTACACTGTATATTTCCTTTGTCTATCATACGCTGTGGATCCACTGTTTCTCCTTACAGGATGCCCAAACAGAAACCCAAACAAACGCCCAAGGGCAACGATGCTAACCAGGACCAGAGCTCCATGGGGGAGCTTCGAGGCCTCGTAAAGTCCGTCCTAGCCGAGATGCTACAGGAGGGCAGGGGCACCATGACTGCAACGGCCACTCAGCCCACTGCTGCTACCCCCTCTGGGAGCACCGAACCTGGCATTCTGCACGAGCGGGTGTCTGGGACGGAATCCCAAGAAATGGCAGCAGGGTCTGGGGACCAAATCTTATATGTAGTATCTGCGGACCATCAGAACAACGCACTGGCAGCTAGTCAGGGTGCAGCCAACACAGGTCTGACTCGGCCAGAATTAGCCACACATGACCAGTCACAATCAAATATGCAGCCCACCCATGGTCATATGGCCCACCTGGTCCATTATGCAGCAAACATACAGGACACTGCTGAAGCATCATCCAGGTTGCACCCCTAAATTGGCCACAGAGGGCAGCACAAAGGTATAATGTCTAATGACCAGCACTGTAGGATTTGGCTTGACCAGAGTGGTGGAATTTGTGGCAGGCTCAAATCTGTTACATATAATTTTAATTCAGATTTTGCCATCACAAAATAGAGTGATTTGAATAATTAATTTTGGGCATAATTTTTTTCCGGGGTGGTCGGAAATTTAAAGCTGATATTGGGTGCGGACAAGTGAAAATCCAACATGATCGCGTTCAGGTGGGGCAAAGTCAAAAGTTTGGTGGTCATCATATATGTTAATGCCTCTTATTTTGTGAGGCAGACTTGAACTTAATTGGTGAGCATAGTCTTCAGTAAAGTTAAAGCTCTTACTCTGAGATACGCCAGGATGTGTTATATAGGCCGCCTATGGGAAATTCAATTTAGTGGTGCCACCTCCAGTGCCCCCACTGGCCCCCCCAAGGCCACCGGTGTTGGCCCCTCAAACCAGACAGACTGCACGAACAGTGAAATCAATGCCAACCCTACAAGCGAGCATGGTTCCACACAACACAACAGCCGCTCAAAACACAGCGCCGCAAGTTTCAGTCACTGGTATGGACAATTTGCTTGTTATGCAGGGTTTGAATGCATGCCACAACAATGTAGATTCTGATGCAGTGAACCACACGTTTCAGACACCAGGAACAGCCATGGCGGCCACCTTACAAAGTTCTCAACATCCGCAAGGAACTTTGCTCCCTAATCCCTGTGATGTGAGTACTGGGCACGAGCTAGGTACCTCACAATCCCCCCCTGACCCCTTCATTGGCGCCTGGGCTGCTCCTGACTCTCAGGAAACACTTGAGAAATGTGTGGACAGTGCCACAAGGGCAAAGATTGTGTCAAAAGGCTATGTGGACTTAGCCTCCCTTCTAAAAGGTATTGTGTTTGAAGACAAGCAGGCTGCTGAAATTTTAGAAGAAAATTCACACATCTGCATTAAGTTGCCAACAGCAAATGGGAAGCATGATATAAAGTCATTTAACAGATGGCTTCAAGCATTTCTTATATATGCATCCGTGTATTGCCAGGAGTACCCCCAGGAGGCTCTCTCAATCTTTAAGTACATAGACATTATCAGAGACCTGTCCTTTTCCAACAGTAACTGGTATATGTACGATAAGAGATTCAGGTGGATGAGAGCAGCCTGTGGCTACCCCTGGCACATGGTTAGCCAAAATCTTTTCTCGCAGTGTGTCCTTTTTCGTCCCCAACGGCAACAGAATTCACCCAGCTCTACATTCAGAGGAAGGGGGGGCCGTAGAAACACTGTCACAGTCCCAGCAAATTTCTGTTACAACTTTCACAGCGGCAACTACTGTGAACACAGAACGTGCCGATTCTCACACCTCTGCCCCAAATGCAATGGCCGTCACAGGGCTTCCGATTGCAGGAGTCCGCAATCAAGGTCAGAGCACCAGCGCAGGGGGGGCAGAGGTCGGTTCAATGGCCAACGTAGGGGTAATAATAACTCCCGTCAATCAGAAAGCACTGGCAGCAGTTCTTAAGGGCTATGATCAGAAATTGACACATTATTTGATACTGGGATTCACGGAAGGCTTCAAATTACATTTTGAAGGTGAACGGAAGACTAGATTTTCCAGTAATTTGAAGTCTGCCATTGACAATCCCGAAATTGTGTCTGAAAAAATTCAAAAAGAATTGGCAGCTGGCCGCATTTCAGGTCCCTTTGAAAGCTACCCAACAAAGAAGTTTGTAGTCTCACCCATTGGGTTGGTCCCTAAGAAGGACCCTGGAAAATTCCGCTTGATTCATCATTTATCATTCCCTGAGGGTAGCTCAGTGAATGATGGCATCCCAAGAGACTTAACAAGGGTTAAATATCAAACGGTTGACGATGCAATCAGCATGATTGTCTCACTTGGTATCGGTTGTTATTTGGCCAAAACAGACATAGCTGATGCCTTCCGGATATGCCCAGTGCATCCATCTGATCGTGAATTGCTCGGTTTCACATGGCAGGGAAAATTTTATTTTGATAACACTCTCCCAATGTGTGCATCCATATCTTGCATGATTTTTGAAACCTTGAGTACGGCAATTCAGTGGGTTGCCACCTCAAAACTGGGTATCACAAAAATTATTCATATCCTGGATGATTTCATGCTGGCTGCCTCAAACTTCACTAATTGTGATGTCAAGCTTAATAAGTTTTTGAGGTTATGTAGGAAAATAGGTGTCCGTATTGCAATGCACAAAACTGTCCGACCTTCTCAGATAATGACATTCGCTGGCATCGAACTGGACACTGTAAAGTTCGAGGCCAGACTGCCTTCTGATAAGCTGGTAAAATGCAAATCACTGATCTCAGATGCATTGACAAAAAAGAAAATTACTCTGCAAGAATTGCAGTCAATTATTGGCACACTCAATTTTGCCTGTTCTGTCATTATTCCTGGTCGGACTTTTTTGCGCAGATTGATCAACCTCATAATTGGGATAACAAAGCCTTGGCACAGGATAAGACTGTCTCAAGAAGCAAAGAAAGATCTTAGGGCCTGGCAGAAGTTTCTGGAATTATTTAATGGCAAAACATTTTTTCTTGACCGGTTTTGGACACTTGACGACACATTGCATTTTCACTCTGATGCATGCAAATTTGGCTTTGGGGCAATCTTTGGAAGTCACTGGCTGCAAGGACGCTACCCTCCATCATGGCAGCCCTTGAACATCACAATTTTAGAGTTCTTCCCTATTCTTGTTGCTCTGAAAGTGTGGGGACCGCACATCTGCAACAAACGAATAATTATTCATACAGACAACCAAGCTCTAGTTTTTGTCATTAACAAAGCAACTTCCAAAGAGAATCTTCTGATGTCACTTATGAGAGAGTTTGTTATAACATCCATGCAATTCAATGTAATGTGGAAAGCAATGCATGTCAAGGGTGAATCTAATGTTTTGGCCGACAAATTATCACGGGACATTAATTTGCAGGAGCTCCTCCAGTTAGCACCTTGGTTGGACTACCAGCAGACCGAGATCCCAGAGCAGCTACAACCGCATTCTTGGAAGATAGACTGAGTCATATTCTAACTAGATCATTGGCAAAATCAACACAAAAGACATATGCTTTTGCACATTCCCAAATGTGCCAATTCATTTCTCAAACACAGATCAGTTTTCCATTCACGCCCACAAGCATGGCATTGTTTGTTGCTTATTTGAAAGAAAAGGGATATAAATGTAGTTCTATAAAAACATACTGCTCCGCTGTCTCATTTTTCCACAAAATCAGAGGGGTTGCTGACCCCATGACATCATACTTAGTCAACAAAACAGTTGACGGCGTTTCAAATATGGAGCAGAAATCAAAATCTGATGTGCGTCTCCCTATCACCATAGAGCTATTGGGCCAGCTCATCAGGCGTGGTCTGCCTTCACTTCGGCTAACAGATTTCACCCTTAATTTGTACAATGCAATGTTTTCCACAGCTTTCTTTGCCCTCTTACGCATAGGCGAGATTTGCAAAACTTCAAATGACCAAGCACACACCCTTCAGTTCCAAGATGTGCACAATGCTGGGGTGCCCAACGAATATGTTCTGGTGTTAAACTCATACAAGTTCTCTAAGGGGGAAGTGTCAAAGGTCTTGTTACAATGCCACCCAGATATGCACATATGCCCTGTTCACTGTTTGCGCAAATATCTTGCAGTAAGAGGTAACCAGCAAGGGTCCTTATTCTGCAAACAGGATAAACAAGCTGTCCATAGGGTAGAATTCACAGGTATGTTGACAAAAGCAATAAAAGCTTTGGGCTTAGATCCTCAAAGCTACAAAGGGCACAGTTTCAGGATAGGGGGCGCCACCTATGCTGCTCAACTAGGTATGTCAGATGCAGCCATCCGTCAACTAGGGAGATGGAAGTCTAATGCATTCAAGAAATATATTCGATACTAATGAAGAAACAGGATGGTGTTTGGGCCTTTGTGGGGTGACCACCCAGTGTATAAACACTGGGTTGGTCTTTGGCGCTTACTGGACCCACAATGTCCCATGAGCATACTGTAGGCTCAGTGCCATGTACTTATCCTGTGTGAATGATTACTTGTAAATGATTAAGGTCAATGTAAATATTATTCTTTCTTGAAATGTGTCAAATGCATTAAAAATGGACTCCATCTCCCACACAATATTGTTGTTTGTGTTTTACCTGTAGTATAGTGGTTGGTGACAAGTTAGTTAAGTCAGACCAGACAAGTAGCCTATAAATAAAAATTAAGGTACTTAATTTGTTTTATGGGTTGGCTGGGCGGTTTCTCATGTTTACATCGGTCACGTGCCCGGAGTATCAGGAGATGGTTCGGGATGGCACGTGACCACGAGAATAAGCTCAGCCTATCAGGATCGAGGGAGATTTATTCATGCATTCAGCATCTTCCGCGCTCATTCCAAATCAGATCACCGAGGAGGAAAGTCATAAGAAATCAAGAATCAGAAGGAGATAATTTCGGTTAAATTTGAATTTGCACAACATTCAGTCGAATTGTACAGCAGTTCACGGCCTGGGCCACACAAAAGCCTTTTCACACACCCACCTCCTCCCTCGTTCCTACCACAAATTATGTTATTGAAACTTGTATATATATGCTTAACCATGTTTAGTTTCCTTGCGCTTTTTCCAGCTTCAAAGAGCTGGTTTTTTAGTGCGAAGGGAATTGTAAAATAAATTCAATCCAAGTTGCATGAGTATTCAGCCCTTTTTCCCAGCCTCTAATGAAGTCACACTGGTATAATTGTACCTGGGTTTTTTGGGCAATTTTTATACTGATTCAATTGTTAGAGATGTACAGGAACTTTGTTAAGTTCAAGTAAACTGCCTTGCCTTTTTTCCCTGATTGGGCGACAACCAGGGTTTTTTAGGTGAAAGTTAATGTAGTTAAGATCATTACTGTAACTGGTGATATAATTTTTTGTTACACCCTAATGTTTCCTCCAGGTAGAGAGATATGGGTATTATATGAAGTGCAAGTATACTGCATTGCCTTTTTCCCTTGGCTTTGTGATCCATGGGTTTTTTGGGCAATTTTATACTGATACAATTGTTAAGAGATGTACAGGAACTATGTGAAGTGTCAGTTAACTGCCTTGCATTTTTCCCTGTTTGGGCGACCACCAGGGTTTTTTAGGTGAAAAGTAATGTAGTTAAGATAATTGCCGTAACTGGTGAGATAATCATTTGGTTACACCCTAATATTTCCTTCAGGTAGAGAGATATGGGTAACATATGAAGTGCAAGTATACTGCCTTGCCTTTTTTCCCTGGGTCTGTGACTACCAGGGTTTTTTGGGCGAGAAGTAACGTAGTTAAGCTAACGGCTGTAACTGGCGAGATAAATAGATGGTTATGAGATAATTTGATGGTTACATTTCAATATTTTCCACAGGTAGAGAGATATATGGAATGTAAGGTACACTGCTTTGCCTTTTTTCCCTGACTGGGTGACCACTAGGGTTTTTTAGGTGAAAAGTGATTTGTTACGAGAAATGCGGTTATCAGATTGTAACACTATAAGATTTCTTCAGGTATGCTGAGTATTGATGTTATGTGTTATGGGGCGCTTACTGGACCCACAATGTCCCATGAGCATACTGTAGGCTCAGTGCCATGTACTTATCCTGTGTGAATGATTACTTGTAAATGATTAAGGTCAATGTAAATATTATTCTTTCTTGAAATGTGTCAAATGCATTAAAAATGGACTCCATCTCCCACACAATATTGTTGTTTGTGTTTTACCTGTAGTATAGTGGTTGGTGACAAGTTAGTTAAGTCAGACCAGACAAGTAGCCTATAAATAAAAATTAAGGTACTTAATTTGTTTTATGGGTTGGCTGGGCGGTTTGTCATGTTTACATCGGTCACGTGCCCGGAGTATCACGAGATGAGTCAAGATGGCACGTGACCACGAGAATAAGCTCAGCCTATCAGGATCGAGGGAGATTTATTCATGCATTCAGCATCTTTCGCGCTCATTCCAAATCAGATCACCGAGGAGGAAAGTCATAATAAATCAAGAATCAGAAGGAGATAATTTCGGTTAAATTTGAATTTGCACAAAGTCGAATAGTACAGCAGTTCACAGCCTGTGCCACCCAAAGCCTTTTCACACACCCACCTCCTCCCTCGTTCCTACCACAAATTATGTTATTGAAACTTGTATATATATGCTTAACCATGTTTAGTTTCCTTGCGCTTTTTCCAGCTTCAAAGAGCTGGTTTTTTAGTGCGAAGGGAATTGTAAAATAAATTTAATCAAAGTTGCATGGGTATTCAGCCCTTTTTCCCAGCCTCTAATGAAGTCACACTGGTATAATTATACCTGGGTTTTTTGGGCAATTTTTATACTGATACAATTGTAAGAGATGTACAGGAACTTTGTTAAGTTCAAGTAAACTGCCTTGCTTTTTTTTCCCTGATTGGGCGACAACCAGGGTTTTTTTTAGGTGAAAGTTAATGTAGTTAAGATCATTACTGTAACTGGTGATATAATTTTTTGTGTACTGCATTGCCCTTTTCCCTTGGCTTTGTGATCCATGGGTTTTTTGGGCAATTTTATACTGATACAGTTGTTAAGAGATGTACAGGAACTATGTGAAGTGTAAGTTAACTGCCTTGCCTTTTTCCCTGCTTGGGCGACCACCAGGGTTTTTTAGGTGAAAAGTAATGTAGTTAAGATAATTGCCGTAACTGGTGAGATAATCATTTGGTTACACCCTAATATTTCCTTCAGGTAGAGAGATATGGGTAACATATGAATGGAAGTATACTGCCTTGCCTTTTTTCCCTGGGTCTGTGACTACCAGGGTTTTTTGGGCGAGAAGTAACGTAGTTAAGCTAACGGCTGTAACTGGCGAGACTAATAGATGGTTGTGAGATAATTGATGGTTACATTTTAATATATCCCACAGGTAGAGAGATATATGGAATGTAAGGTACACTGCTTTGCCTTTTTTCCCTGACTGGGTGACCACCAGGGTTTTTTAGGTGAAAAGTGATTTGTTATGAGAAATGCGGTTATCAGATTGTAACACTATAAGATTTCTTCAGGTATGCTGAGTATTGATGTTATGTGTTATGGGGCGCTTACTGGACCCACAATGTCCCATGAGCATACGGTAGGCTCAGTGCCATGTACTTATTCTGTGTGAATGATTACTTGTAAATGATTAAGGTCAATGTAAATATTATTTTTTCTTGAAATGTGTCAAATGCATTAAAAATGGACTCCATCTCCCACACAATATTGTTGTTTGTGTTTTACCTGTAGTATAGTGGTTGGTGACAAGTTAGTTAAGTCAGACCAGACAAGTAGCCTATAAATGCAATTTAGGAGAATCACTGCAGATACAACTGTATAAGTGATATAAGCTTGTATCTCGAAAACGGTGCATTTTTGGGCCACAGTTACGATTAAACATGAATAGAAAATGGCATATGGGCTTTTATCTGGTGTTGTCCTTTTTGACCTTGAGTGACCTTGAAAAGACAAATCAAGGTCACACCGTGAACATTTTTGTATGTGGAAAATGGTGCACTTTGGGGCCATAGTTACTATTAAACATGAATAGGAAATGATATATAGGCTTTCATTTTGTGCTGTCTTTTTTGACCTTGAGTGACCTTCAAAGGTCAAAGCAAGGCCACACAGCATTAGAATCTCTCTATGGAAAACGGTGCACTTTGGGGCCATAGTTACCATGATTCAACATCAGTAGGAAAAGACATAAGCTTTCATCTGGTGTTGTCTTTTTTGATCTAGATTGACCTTGAAATGTCAAAGCTAGACATGTCTACCTATATCATTCTACAACACTTTTCACGAACTTGGCCATACTGTTAACATGCCATTACACATTTGGAGCTTATGTCACAGCTGCATACATTGCAGTGCAGTTTCTCCAGGCACCCAGACTGATTGCTAACAAGCAAATGAAATTTTCTAGTCACTATACTGTTATAGTGTACGTGCGTGAAATGCATGAGTGAATATGTAGAACAATAGAAGGTCTCGCAAACTTTGATGAATTTGAATTAAATGTATATTCCACCATTGACTGAGCATTTCAGGATTAAAGGATGTAAAACACTAAGTGTAAATGAAAAACTTTCTTTCCAACATTTTTCATACAAAATGTGTCCCTGGTATCTGTTGGCAGTTTTTAGGGAAAATGTACATCTCCCTAGTGTATTTCTTTGTAAAACACTCACGCCCTGGCAGGACATCAGGCAAGACCACTGGGGCATGACCTGTGTATTCAGTTATTAACAGGCCAATTAAACCATTGTTCTTGTATACTCACACGTGGATTATTAATCTTCAGAAAAAAAACACATGCAAACAAGCAGCAATTCTATTATTTAGTCATATTGAAGCTCCAAAAAATGTCGTCAATCAAGATCGAAAAAAAAAGGTGTCATAGATGTACTGAAAGAGTGAAGATATAGAGAGATATCCTCACTCATAAAGTACATCTAGAAACTCTGAGAGGGAGTTTGAATGGACACATTGTAAGGTTTCTAAGTGCATGCATTTCCTTACTAGCACACAGGGGTAATGTTTTTCCCATAGTAGGGAACTGGAGGTCCTTTCTTTACTGTATTGATGATCACAAATGTTCATACTGGCCACTATTTTGGAATATTCTTATTTTCTGTACTCTGTTATTACAAAATTATTTGCTGTGCTGCTGCACTGGGACATCCCCCCCCCCCCCCCCCCCGCCCCTTCTGCCCTTCACTGTACAGGCTATCCAGTATAAGTTTCAAGTTTGTTTATTTCTCAAAAACCCCTTTGGGGTACATGAGTACATGCAAGTCAAAATATACAGTGTGACATACAACAATTAACAAAGCCATACACAATTATAAGATCAAGTTGAACTGTCACATAAAAAATAGTTTTTAGGTGTTCACATCAGTGCTCCATGCAGAAGAGGAAGCTAAAGTTATCTAAGGCACACCATTACTCTCCACCATTATCAGTTTGACTAGTTTGCTGAGTTTTAGCAAAGCTTTCCTCTCATTTGACCCAAATAGTTTGGCAAACTTAATAGTGTTGGGGTGCACGCAATAGTACTTTTTAATACATCTGTGTCCCACTTGTGATCTTTTACTACAAGTTTGGCCACTGTGTAAACAGACCAACCACTGTTAATTGCATGGAGGTGTAAATGGTAAATTGGGTCAGGGGCTATTGTTTTGTTGATTGGGCTTGTCAAAAACTGCCTCAACTCTTGGAGGAATCATCATGTTGATGATTATTCCGATCTCAACTTCAGGTGATGGTGGGCCAATTAATGCAGCTAGTAGGGGCATGGATGTATTTCAATGATACCTCCATAGTAGGGGGTGGTATATTGTGCATGGTCAACTTAATTGAAAACCATGTGGTATGAGGTGTGGATGGAGTCATGAAACCAACATTATGTAAATCACCGTCTCAATTATCAGCGCTTGTGTTGTAACTGACTGCCATGCATACATCAAATACATCCTGGTCAAAGACCCAAGATTTCAAGATTTTCACATTTCATTGACACAAAATCCAAGACCACAACGGAAGTGTGATGTCGATGCTTAAATAGAATTGACGATTTGGACACCCTTATTTCACTTGTATCTTGAAATAGACAAGGTTATGAACTCAAAAGACTGTGCCACTACATCATATTTTATGTATACATTTTATTTATTTTATATTTTACATGTATTTGTAAATGATGATAATTGATATGGACCTGTGTCTGAAATAAAACAAAAATTATTTTTGTGCGTGCCCATGGTCCGAAAGTCCAGGGGTCACATTAAGCGTGCCTCCTGCGTCATAGACGCAAAAATGAAGAAAAGACACCTGAAAATCAATAAAACATTGTCATTTTGTGTCTCTGTGGACCAACGCACAAAAAACGCAATGCATTTTGAATGATACAACTGCAAATATTATCCCAAACTTAGTAACTTTGCACCTTTGAGGTCTCGGTGTTTTGCATCGTCCATCATGACCATGATTATGCATTATACTGGTGGAATCCTCCTATGTGCGTCTTTGTTTGTGACAAGCTCTCTTATTTGCTAAGAAAAAATACTCATGGGGTAATCCTGCAAAAATTTATGTCATTTCACCTCATTTTAAATGCGGTGAGAGCATATCCAGGTTCCTCATTTGGTGGATTTGATCATGTGCCGCTCACTGTCCAATCAAACTCGTTGTTGCTCATACATGTGCCCGTTTCATGTTCGCAATGTTGGGGAGGAATAAGTCGTATAAAAGCGAAGATTATTGGACCAAGATGTAAAATTTTCACATCATATTTTCACCAAAAAGACTTCCATCGAACAAGTCTAGATACAGATAAAGGCACGAGTGAAAATTCCTTACAGAAGGCAAGGAAAATAGGCAGATTAGTCACCGCACGGTCACAGGTGGACGAAGCGAAGATTTGCGTAAACACGATGTGATCAGAGAGAGAGAGAGAGAGAGAGAGAGAGAGAGAGAGAGAGAGAGAGAGAGAGAGAGAGAGAGAGAGAGAGAGAGAGAGAGAGAGAGAGAGAGAGAGAGAGAGGGAGGGAGGGAGGGAGGGAGGGAGGGAGGGAGGGAGGGAGGGAGGGAGGGAGGGAGGGAGGGAGGAAGGAAGGAAGGAAGGATTGATTTATGGAAAAACAGAAAAGTATATGTTGTTGATTGCTGCCTCCTAGTATGTGTCACGTCATTGTTGGTGATTTTTAACAAAATTTTGCTGTTTTGATTTTATTAATTTGTTTGAATGGAACAAATCTGTATGACAGAACAAGAAAGGAATGAAATTCATGATCGCAGGCTGTAAAAATATACGTACAACATAGCGGAAAACCATGCCTGTGACTGACAGGCTGTGTACACTGGCCTGTGTTGTGTTGCACGGCCTGTACCGTGTTGCTTAGTAAAAAAGGGACCGCACTTAAGATCAGACTCTTGACACCTCGGCATCAAATTTTTCAGGTAAATTGAAGTAGAAAGTGCACAGAAATACAAATCATGTAATTGCATACCATTTCGTCACGTGGAATGAATCGCAAAAATAACAGAGCTTAGGCGTGTTCAGTATGCATCATTACATGCCGCTTGTTATGCAAGACAGTAAAAAACTGCCCAATGGCACACGGTGTGCCAAATCAGATACTGGCACATTCGCAGTGTGCTAGGGGTTAAGACCACTTCACAAACCATATTTTGGTAGACCAGGGACGTGTAGACTTAGTCTTAATAGCAGGTCCCTGAATAGATTGAATCAATCCTGGGGACAATCAACAAACTTAGTCATTAAACTCCTTTACATTGGTAACTTTTTATTCAATCTTAGTTATAATTATGATTTGCCTGCATTAGCATATAGACCACATGTTATGTTTGTCTCTAGGCTTAAGTTACCTGCATGTTTTATCTATTTATCATTTTTTATCACTATTTTTCGAGAAAGAGAAGAAAGATGGGTCCAATGCACCCACACTGAAAAATCCTTAATGTGACCCCTGCAAAACCATACATCACATATATTTTTCTATATTATGTATGTCATACTGAGATATTTAATGCAACATGTAAATGTATGTATCGATTGCTTGAAATTTTCGAAGTCCATGTCTCCGTGATGCTGAAATTACATGTCCAAATACCTGCCACAACTCGTTGAATTTGAGAAATTTGGTCCTGGAAAGTGCTTGAAAAGACCTGTGTAAGTGTATGAACACTGGAGTAAAAAATCTGAAGGTCTTTTTGCTGCATAATTTAGTTTATGTTCTTATTACCAAATATGATAAAAATTGCAGGAAAAAGAACTTAGAAATCAATGTACAAAACCACAAAGATCAGTTTCTCATTTATGGTTAATATTTCTTGTGTGTTGTGTCAAAATTTCTTAATTTATATATACATTCAATCTATGATAACTGTACTTTACAATACACTATAGTTTAACATATATATTTTTTCAAGCTTGAACACTGCAACGCAAACAAAATATGCAGTCCCAAACCATTGTGACCTGTAAAAGCTTTGCTGCTATTTTTTGCATTTGCAGAAAAAAAAATGGACTGTTTCTTAAGACATGCACATGAAACATGACCATTCAGTGTCATCAATACTTAAATTTTTCACCATTTGAATGTAATACTTCTTTGATAAATGTATTTCCAAGATACCACCATATATATACTTGGACTTCTTGGCAGTGAAGTTAAATCACCTCTCCTTTGCACAGTTTACACACATCAACAGAAGATTGCAGCCCATTTACAGCATAGAACTGAGCAAAATTACATCGTCTGCATATCCAAAAATACTGTAGGATTTCTTACCTGTGGTTACACCATTATGATTAGTTGATACAGTTCTCAGCATGTCATTTATTTATACAAGCACTAAGCAAGTCTCTGGCCATAACAGCTTGTCTCCAGTTATATTTGCTTATGTGTACATGTATATACATAACATATTTTTTTTGTTTTTTATGTATGTATATTTACATGTTGTTTGCTTGCTCTTTTGTTTGTAGTCTTTCTAATATTAAGTAGTTCCTTGTTCATAAACAGCAATAACTGCAATGTGCAACTTGTTTTGAGACACTTCATGGTCACCTCAACACGATGCTGAAGTTGTTCATCTTTGCTCCATTTCGAAGCTGTTTCTTTGGAAACGCCCTGAAAGAAATACAATATGGAACACTGTATACCAACGGGCAAAAAACAGCAATCTCACAACTTTATTTCTGAGTCAGAGTTAGAATTGCTGAAGAAAACATTATTCACTCATGACGAATTTTACAATTACAGTCACTGTGGTCCTCCTCATGTAAGGCCCCCTTGAAGAGTGATCATCTCCTCTAGAAAGGCCAATTCTCTGTGCAGTCGTGATGGCATTTTCTTTATATTTACCCCCTCTAGACCCTCTCTACTAGATTTGCTCTCTTTGTTTACTGACCAACTGACCTACATTCAAGTACCAATATACATTTGTGCAGATTATAACAATGGTCAAGGTCCAACACTTTACTCTGTACACTTAGTCTGTTTTGAGAAAAATTGTTGACTCACTCAAACCTGGACAATGAAAGTATTAAGAGCGTCACTTAACCCTTAAAGTGCTAATCATGGCTATAGTCATTTTCTCATTACTGTTAAACATAAATGGTTGAAAGATTCAAATTCCTCATGAACATACCTTTCATTCAAATACCAGCAAACTTAGTCTGAAGCAAAAAGTAGTCTTAGTCAGCAACTTTCCTTGGGACATGTGTGCATTGCGTGCAGTGTCCCAAGGGAAGCTGTTGAATCAGTCTTTAATCAACACCTTAAGGGTTAATAATGGAGGCCTGCAGCCCATGTGTGAATATATTTCAACAAAAGCAACTTTAAAATTGAGCTGTTTTAACATTTCATCTGGGGCTGCAAGCCTTTTGCTTATACCACAGTTAAACCTCATTATAATGACATCATCTATTCCCTAAAAATGTGTCAGACATGGGAACATGTCAGATACATGAGTCAGACAGGAATGGAATTTGACCCAAAAAAGTTGTCTAATTAAGTGAATGTCTCAGTGTTTTCACAATGAGGTTCACTGCATATGCGCTCTTACAATCCCTGGTATTTCAAACATATTTTTCATGGGGGGGGGGGGGGAGTAAATTTTATTCTATTTTTCAAGTAAAGCCACAAGGATTAACAATGTGCCAAGGCTCGAATTTACAAGCAATCTTCAATTGTTCATACCTTGGTTTCACTGTGGCTTCAGTTTTCTTGTACATCTTGAATGCCAGTTTGCGACTAGTGTGTTCAGCGACAACTTGAAATCCTAAGGATGCCATCATATCCGACAGCATGTCGTGGGTCATGTAGCGGGAATTACTCAAGCAAGCTAAAGGCAATACCACCTGTATGTTGTCAAATATATAAAACAGCGCAATGTATTTTTCAAGTCTTGTGTGCATAATCACTATGTAACTGTACAGGGAGACGTAATCACTAATTAAGACTCTCCTATTTGTAACAAAACATTTCACTGACAAAGTTTGAAATCAACTGGGCCCAGAAAAGTTACCACATTTTTAAAATCAATCAACATCCCATGGAAGTTTGTAAGGCCAACTTTCTTTGATATAGCACAAGTGGTATCCTAAATCAACCTGAAAGACCCACATTCCCTACACAATGTATGATAAATGTTTAGGCGCAAAACCAGAATTTATCACTAATATGGTCCCCCCCACCCCCCAACGCCACACTCAAAGAGATGCCATCCTTTGAACAAAGGCTGCTTCTCTACGTGCGAGCGTGATATTTTCATTTTAATTCCACTCTTAGAGCAAGAAGGTTAGATAGTTCTATCTAGCCTCCCTGGTTATAGAGGCCATGCCTGCTGTCACAAGGCCACATGGCCTCATTATCACTGCATTGAGGGCTGCCTTCTTAAAGGCAGACCATGTACACGATGAACGTAATTCAAAGTTTGCGTAATTGCAAGCAGGATTTAATAAGACTTAGTGGTGACGTTTTTACAGACAGATACATACAAACACATGTCCCAGTGGCCGACATAACTGCTGTGCTTTCTTCAACATGTGTCCCCTCACGACTGGGTCTCCTGCGAAGTTTATGACCAGACTGAGCACTATGACATCATAGGTACTGCAGTCACCTTCCTGGAGAGAAAAAGATGGTGTAAATCAGCTGGTAGGATTACATAATACTGGATGACAATGTGTTCTTTGTTTCTGTCAGCTCAAATATACATCTGCTTGGATTATCGTTCATCCCTCTTCATATAATGCTTGTTACACAATTAAATTGACCTGTTCAGGGCTGAAAGCCATCTCTGATTTGTGCAATGAAAATGATAATAACAGCAATAATAATTTTCAGCAACAATAACAATATTGGTTTTAGTTTGCAAGCATAAGTTCAACAGTTTCACGCCCACAGTTATTGGTTCTATTAAATACCTGATTTGCCCTTTTGGCCTAGCATGATCTTCAAAAGCCAAATTAGGCCGTAAAATAGGAAAACATAATGTGGAAATTATACAGTCCAATAATATGTCACTGAATTAAGTGTGAAGAATATATATACATGTATATGTATATATATATATATATATATATATATATATATATATATATATGACAGCTATGAATATGGTGCCATTTATGCCAGGAAAATCATGGCAGCAGCAAGGTAATCAGGTGGAGGTCAATTATTGTCTTGACTGAGCATCTGTCTGGTTCCAGGTAATCTCAAACCTATACGACTTTGACATAGTCTGTCAGGTGTATAGTGCACTGGTGTCAAGGGGGACTGGGGAGAGTCACGAATCCCCAAGAGCTTCAGCCTCTGCAGCACTTTTTGGCCCTCACTTTGCAGATTTTAACTCTTTCAGTGCCAAGCCCACCTGAAGTCAATCTACTTAAGTCAAACTAGTCTGAATTATCATGAGGATCCCAGATTCGTATTCCTCGTAAAAGACCTTTAATTCAAATACCTGCATGCCTATAGTTCCAGAGAGAACATCCCACGTCAACAGCTTTTCTTGGTGGGCATTGGGCGCAATGTGCCCAATACACACCAAAAAAAAAACAAAAACAAAAAAAAAAAAAAACTGAACAGACTCAGTCCAAAATTGGCACTGAAAGAGTTAATCTAATATTATGTGGCTGTCAGGGAGCAGTGTCCTGTCATGGTGAATTTACAGGGAAACATGTTAAGATTTCTGGCTGGTAGTTAATTCCCATAAGGCAGCCGCAGACTCCAGGTATTCAAATATCATTCAATAAAAATCTGGCCTGTAAATGTATTTGCCTTGGTGTTCAATCAGCAACCTGGCAGACACCCTTTCATGTATAAGGCTACAAGCCCTGGTTAAGTGTGGTTGATCTGTCATATTTGTATATTTAATTAGTACAGAAAAACATGATCCATATTCATTAATTCCAAACCCAACAATGACAGCAAAGAGATTTCAGACATTGCCAAAGCATCAACTACCAATGTGAAGAAACAAATTTCATTCCTGACTTGAGACAGGCAGTCACCATTAAAAGGCAACAGGTGGTTTTAAACCGGTCCTCTCAACCTTAGAAATATTCATCATTAACTCAAAACACTAGTTCTTTTCCAAAATGTACAGGCCTAACCACCCAAAACACAAATTTCATTACTTCTGCCAAAAATAAAAAGAGACCTGTTAGGCCTATCACCTTTTAGTTCTCCCGACTTGTCAGTCAGCTAAGTTTACAGCAAAAGAGTAAAATAGGCCTACATCGTTTTTGTGATATTTATGAATCTGGAACATTAAAAACACACTCTACCTCCACTATAAAGACACTGAATCCATTCAGTTTTTCTGTGTTCTTATTTTTGCTGATTTTGCTTTTGCTTCAAAACCATGAAATTAAGAATACAGAGACAAAAAGTTTTTAACATGGCATTGACTGGAAGTAGCCTAACTCTGTACAATGTTCATTATACACTTTTAGTTCCACCATTTAGTCTTTGCATTTTTGTCTTTTGTATTTCAACTGGACTGAATAACTTTTCAAAGCATGCAATTTACTTCATTACTGTTGAAACTAGTTGAAAATGCTTGAGCAGACGACATTTGACCACCAGCCGGTTTTAGCCAGTTTAAGGGGAAAAGGGTTAATAGCACCCAGGGCACCAGTTAAGGAGAAATACAGCACTGACAAAGCTCTCACCTGGTACTTCAGAAAATCAGCCTGCAAGATGGAGGATTTCTGTGGGTTGAGGTCAATGGCAGTTGCGTTGATCCACTTTCGACAGTGTTCGTAGTTGGCGTTCAAGGCACCCACATCTAGTAATTCCAATTTTCCCTGAATTAATAGGCAGACATAATGGTCAACTTTAGTGTACTGGTCTTTTTATGGGATTAAAAGAAGTGACCTAAGGGATGGTTCAACCGTTTTGCCATTTTCACAAGATTTTCTCCTGCAAAGCATACCAACCTTCGCATCCACAATCTCTGCTACACAAGAAGAAGTGGAGAAACCGTGGACATTGGTTTGTTTAGCAGGTATCAAGACAGTATACTTTTTCACATTATCCCTCCCTCCTCCAGAAAGAGTACTTGCCAGTAATGTGAGAATGATGACCGCTTGGGTTGAGCTTACAACTAGAACAGTCTGATTTGATTTCCCAAAGAAAAATCAAATGTCTCTCCGTGTACAACTTAAACATATGCATGTAATAAGATCAAATATGACAGAGGACGTAAAGTTAGTGCTTTGGACATGGTGACCAGACAATTAGGTAAAGGCCACCCAAATATAACCCAAAGCTAGGCCTTACCTAGTGATATGATCCTACAAGTTTCCTTAAAAGGTTTGTGAAATCCTTCTACAGTTATTCCATGGAAACAAAATCGTTGAGGGAGGAGGAGGAGGAGCACAAAAGCAATCTATTTCCCCACATTACACAGAGAGACATAATGAAAGAAGCAAAGTCATAGAAAGCCTGGCTTAGTTTGACGCTCATGTCAAGTAAAAATACACCTGCAATCATGTTTATGGGGCTCTCCACATAAGTGTTTCCACTTTTTCTTTCTTTCTTTCTTTCTTTCTTTCTTTCTTTCTTTCTTTCTTTCTTTCTTTCTCTCTCTCTCTCTCTCTCTCTCTCTCTCTCTCTCTCTCTCTCTCTCTCTCTCTCTCTCTCTTTCTTTCTTTCTTTCCTTTTTCCCAGTTTTCAGTGACAAATCAACAGATTGTTTGTGAGTATTTAATCATAATTTTGTTACATTATTAAAAGCTCATGTACACCACTAATTTACAGACATGAAATTGACAGACAAAAATCATTCATTGATAATTTCATTCATATTTTAATATCTCATTCTCTCCAGCATCAACTTTCTTTTCTGTACGTGATACATATAAAAAATTCTAAAATACTTACCTGGTTTTGTCTAATTTTTTGCTTTTTCAATTGCAGTATGACCCACTTTGCACTGTTGTAGTTGCCATGACGACACTCCCCCAGCCTGGATGCTTGTTGATATACATCCATGCCACCTAGCTGTGATATTGTAAACAAGTTCTATCATCTTTCAGAATTAAATCAGCTTCATAGTCACACAAAGACTGGCATTATCATGACCAATAGGACAATTATAGAGGGTGACCATTTAGAAACTAGAGTTCAGATTTTCAATCCTTCCCCTCATCTCTACACTGTGCCCAAAGTGCACCGAGAAATCTGTTGACATAAAAATATTCATTTTTTCTGCAACCATAAAATTTATAAATTCCAATTGTACCACCTGCCCTAATAGAAGCGCATCTCCATACAGTTTAATCTTTTGGGATTTTATTAAATATTCAGTATTTTTCCATAATTTTTTTAACTGCTTCTGATGAAAGAAGAAGGTTTATTGTACAGTTGTTATTTTATGCTGTATGCATTTCATAATAAGGGTAATTGCTAGTGATATTGTAAATTAAGACATGTTATCACAAAATATGGCTAAGACAGGGCAAGTGGCCGCTGTGGCTAATGATGTTATAGGAAAAACGTTCGACTAGTTTCGTTGCGATCTGCAACTCATCAGGAACTGTTGGGAACACTGTGAAAGGCCTATATTTATACCGTGGGGTAACAGATCCGTTGCTACGTATGCACGTGTATTGTGATAGCGTAGCTGCGGATTCTTAGTGGATGAAAAAATTTGGTTTCCACGGTAGGATTTGATTCAAAGAATTTTGAATCTGCTGGGGTTTTCATTGGTTAAAAACCTAGGCTCGACACCACTGGGTCAGTGGGTTCAAAATGGATTTGGGCTTGAATGGTCACTGTAAACATTTTACAGTGGGGGCCCTGAATAGGGGCTAAGGAATGTGTGAAGGTACATTTCCAGAAGTGAATTTCAGTGTTTCCAAAGGATTGTTGCCTGCTACTATTTGAATGAATACGGAGGGCACACTGGTTCTTGAATCAGAGACATTAAGACGAGGAATTTGAAGATGGAATCCTGGTCTGTTGGCCCCTCCACTGAAGACACTTTTTTTTCTTTATTTTACATCTTTTTAAAGATGACATTAATATTGAGACCACTTGCAGCAAGAGGCCGTTTTTCTGCAGCAAGGACTGTACACCACATACAATGTAGTGATCAGTGAAAACCAATTTAACAGGACTAGTAATGTGGCCACTTGCCTCGGTTGCCTCTTGACATGCCACTTTGATGCATAAAATACTAAAATAAGATTAATAGCATGAAAAGTTTGGTCATTTAAAAAAAATTTACAACACAAATTCCAGAGACATAACATCTGCAAGCAAATTTTTGACTCTTTCAGCACCAATCACATCTAAAGCTGATCTACTTAAGTCAAACTAGTCTGAATTATTATTAGGATCCCAGATTCGCATTCATTAAAAAAAAAACTTTCATTCAAGTTATAGCATGCCTATTATTCCAGGGTAAATACCCCAGGTCAACAGCTTTTCTTGGCACTCATTGGGTGCATTGTGCCCAATGCACACCAAGAAAAGATGTGGATGCAGTCCAAAATTTGGCATTTAAAGAGTTAAAGCAAATTAGTATGTACACATTGATGTGGCTCATCACTTAAACTCAGCACACTGGTCACTGAATGCATATTTAACTATGACCGTACCTACATAATAGTCTAAGACATACCACAAGCTGTACCCAGGTAAAAAATTGAACAATTTTAACATTTTCTCTAATTTCTCATTCTTATTATTGTTTCCTCTCCAACATGTTATTGAATTCTACATTAATGCTAGCAGTAGCCAGATGCTATTAAAACTTCAAAATGTTTAATAGATGTACACGTAGCTAACCGCTACTAAAATGCCTCCAAAGTACTTCATTTTTGTGCAGAAACTTCACAGATTTCAAGTCTGTTTAGGTCTCTCCTGCAAAAGTTTAAAATTTTGGCTACTAATTTAAAGATCTTCACACTAACCTAGGAATTTAAAAGTAGTAACACTTGCATTTCATGCTGTATGCAGCCTCTGAGAAAACATTGCTTTACAGAAGTACCCTGTACCCTTAAAGATTAACTCATTCCATACCAGTCCCTAATTTTTCCGTATATATTTACCTAGATTTAAGACGACAATTGCATATTAAAATTCTTCATAAAAAGAGCTTTTATTCAAGTACCAACATGCCTGTAGTCTTAAGTCAGTGGTTCTGGCACTGTCTGGCAAGTCATGCTGCAGCTACCGCAAGGGCAGCTGCAGCGTGACTTGCTCGGCAGTGCCAGAACCACTGACCAAGGCCTATCACCATAGGTATGGAATGAGTTAAACATCAGACGTTAGCTTTAAGGCAACTTCTGTATCAATCATATAACACAAATATGGGACATTCATACCAGTTGTGGTGTTGCTTTGGCACAGAAAGTCCAGGACTGGTGCAGTTCTATGGCATGACAAACACATGACAAAAAGGAGAGAGAGAGAGAGAGAGAGAGAGAGAGAGAGAGAGAGAGAGAGAGAGAGAGAGAGAGAGAGAGAGAGAGAGAGAGAGAGAGAGAGAGAGAGAGAGAGAGAGAGAGAGAGAGAGAGAGAGAGAGAGAGAGAGAGAGAGAGAGAGAGAGAGAGAGAGAGAGAGAGAGAGAGAGAGAGAGAGAGAGAGAGAGAGAGAGAGAGAGAGAGAGAGAGAGAGAGATGTCGGGGTATCCACACATTCCAAAGGAAGTGTGGAAACACAACTGGCAGTGTAGGTGAAGCCATGCAGTTGGGGATCAAAGTAGAGAAATACAAATTCAGAACCTGTACCTGTATTATCTCCCTTGTGATTGTCTCCAGTCTGGCTGACTTTTGTTTTTGAGTTGTGGTAACATCACGAGTTAGCTTTTCTTTTTCCTTGTTTAGTTGGTGAATCCTTGAGATGAGGCCTTTATTTCTCTTCACCTTAAATTCATGCCTGCAAAATACATTTAAATGAAAAATTAAAGTAGAGTAATACTATATTTATAAATATTATGGTATGGGGGTGGTGGATTCCAAAGAACCTCTGAATATAAATAGAAGGTAGGTTGAATTTGAATAAAATTTGACACTTGCATTAGATGGTCGTTGACAAACAAACAAACAAACAAACAAAAAAAAAACCCATAAGGTTGGCACGGCTATATCCTGATACATGTGTATTTTTGAAAAAAGCTGTTTATGTGCAGCTTAATAAATATCTGAAGGACAAAAATTCGTTGTACGAATTACAGTCAGGTTTTTGTGAATTTTTTAACTGAATCTACCCTGATTTATCTTACTGATTTGATAAAATCTGAAACAGCAAAAGGAAATTTTACTGGAATGGTTTTGATCGATGTGCAAAAGGGATTTGACACTGTACATCACAAAATTTTGTGTCGTAACCTCAGAGCCATGGGTGTATGCTCTACTAAATGGTTTAAATCATACCTATTTGACAGGAAACAATTAGTTAGCATAAATAATGTATCATCATGGCTCGAGAATGTTTCCTGTGGGGTCCCCTGGGAAGCATTCTCAGACCCCTAATCTACCTTTGCTATGTCAATGACATAACAATCAGCGATTCTTGTAAAATCATTTTATATGCAGACGATTCAGTACTCTTGGTCTCAAGCAATTATGTTTGGGCCAAAGCAGAAACTAATGTAAGTTGAAAATTTCTTAGTGAAATACCAAAACTAGCAGGTCACATCACCTAAAGAAGTCAAATATTTAGGAGAACTTCAGGTGTCTATCCGGAGATAGCACAGTCTGCAACATTATGTATTAGCAAGACCGCATCTCGTTTACAGTTTCTGTACAGACAGAGGGGCTTCCTGGACTTTAAAACCAGAAGGCTGCTCTGTTCTGCATTGATTCAACCCTACTTTGATTACTGCATTACTAGTTGGCATTCCACAAATTCTAAATGTTCACAGAAGGAGTTACAAATTGCACAAAACAAAGTTGCGCATTTTATTCTTAACATCTCACCCAGAAGTCATGTTTGTTGTGCAGAACTGAAGAAAGGTAAGAGCCTCGTGCCATCAAATGTTAAAACCATAGATCATCACAAAGTTTAAATGTCAAACAACACTTAATGGATGACATGGCAAATGAAGGCAATAATCCCTATGTACTTGAATCATTGGCTAAATTAATCAGGTCCCTGTTGGGCTACAGAGGAGTGTAATGCTCCTGAGATATCATAATTTTTTTTCACCCTCTGGGGAACACAGACACATTTTTGCTTAACTGTGTATGTGATTCCAGGACGGTACCTATATCATGATCTTCATTGGAGTAACCAGAGGGGTCCTCTTTACAAACCCAACTAAATGCCAGCAGTAAATTTTTATGCATGAATACACCGACTCCATTCAATCTATATTCTCTTATGTATTCTGTTTTTATCTGTTCAGCACCACATAAGTTTTTATTCTGAGTTCTATTCATTCCCATTATTTGTTATGTATGTACTCATTTTATTTGTACATTATTATCTTGAGTTATATTTATTTCCAGTATCTGTGATGTATGAACTTAATTTTACTTTATCCAGTATTTCCCCCCTTTGTTTGGAACCCACTGGAAATAAGTCTCCAGACTTTGTGCGTAATCCTCGCACCAATCCCAATGTAAATATTCTTTTAGAGAGATACATTTTGTGAGTTATATGTTTATCAGGAATATGATATTTATATTATGTATGTACCTCTGTATATTGTTATGGTGCTGAATAAACAATCAATCAATACTGCCGTCTCTGGTTAGTTCATGCAGGCACATGTAGTCCACCATGGAGGTACAGTGGTACCTCTTTTGAGACACCGCCCCTATGGCGGGTCAAAATTTGGTCTCTCAAAACAGGTGGTCTTTCATTAGAGGTACAACAACATGGAAAAGATAGCGCAGTGTTCTGAGAGAGCGGTCTTAAAAAGAGATGCAGTCTCTCATTAGAGGGGTCTCTCAAGAGAGGTACCACTGAACTATACCTCCATGGGTCCACATCCCTAGTTCACACATCATTTTGGGTCATGCTGTTTAGAAAATCCATGACCATGGCATGCCATATGCCAACAATGTCAACATTGCCATGGCCATGGCCCAGGCCGTGTGTCATGACTATGGTCTATCATACTCAGTCATAGTGACGCTATGACATGGACACAATTTCACAAACAAGGCTTTGGTTCCTTGATAAGCTGCACATCACCTTGTTTCTGTGATTGGTCTTTTGTGCTTCTTCTTGTGTTTCTTTTGTTTATCACGTCTAGTCTTCGATCCGTTCAGACTTTTCATTCTTTATCTTGAACTCGGTAAAATTAGATGTAAACATATACACATGGCCGAATCTACTCTGAATCGGTTGTAGCGGGTGCTTTATTTTTCCCCGATTTCCGTCTGTAATGGACGTGAGAACGAGGCTTATCCCGCGAAAGTGCACGTGAAAAATTCGTCTGAAGAGTTGGGAAAACGGCGGATAAGTATCTCGTTTAACGCTCTTGAAGGTCTCAGCAAAGTAAGATTTAGCAAGAAGTGTTCATGTATACTTCATTTATCAATATTTCCGTGCAAAAACAAAATCATACTTTTGTCTTTCAGTGAATAACTTTTTTTGAGTATGTCAAATTCAAGCTCACCTGGGTCGGACCATAGAGCTACCACAAGAGTGACAGCTCTGTGGTCGGGCCGACTGGATTGTGCGAGTTCCAAACATCCCACATTACAGCAGAGTGTTTAGTTGTTGATTTGCACAGCTGGAACAGTGGGAACTATTCGTGAAACAGGAATTTAGTACTACATGAACTGTTCGTACATTCAGGGGACACGACACTGTGGTAACCTGGTAACTCCAGCTCAGCCTGCCTCACATAAAGTCATAAATGTTTTGGCATGACTTGGGCGCAGTAGTGGTCTGTCAAAAGCATAGCCATAGCATAGGAACTTGATGCATGACGAGCACCGAGCGAAGATTACAGGATACAAATCTTTATTTAGATTGAGGGTTTAAAAACATACAACATTAGCTCATGAGCAACGTTGCCAATAATAACCGAGTAAGGTTTGTGTAAATGTACAAAAAGGTTCATTACAGTTCCAAACTAAGAGTTGTGAAAACGTTGGATAAGTATCTCGTTTAATGCTTTAAAATAGATGTATAAATATAATAATGTGATATGTCCCGTATGCCATACTAGGACTAGGAGGAAGCCTTGGAGAATCGAGTTCCGAACAGTTAAAGAGTTTACCCTGGACCTGGTCCTGTGCAAACCCAATTGATAACTAAACACGAATATTATACAATTGACTGTGTTTCCTTTAGGAAACACTGTCAATTGTATAATATTCGTTGTAGTTTTGAAAAAAAATTTCAGGGGGTTACAAGAAGGTAAATTCAGGGGAGAAGACTAGATTTTTACCAGTTTTACATGCTAAGAAACAGGACTTGTGACCCATTAGAATTTTTTTCCAGAGGGTATTTAAGGTTTTGAAAGGGTAATATACCCCCATTTAGGGCTTAACATAAACACTGATTGACAGATAAATGTATACATGGTATATCAACAGGATACTTAGTAAGATGCTTGGATGCCAAAAGGAAACACACCAGTATGTCATTTATTATTAGTAGTATTTAGCTATTTCATCATTTGCCATGTTCATATAAATGTAGGTTGTCTTTGCTGAATATTTAGCTTAGACAAGGAGATGCTACTCAGAGAGACATGTACGGGTATTAGGCTCTGAGACATGTTCTGAGTGGTAACCCACTGAGGACCCTTTAATTTATTTGGGCTAATATAGCCTATGTCAAAATTTTGCAGAGGAACCTCATATTTTTCCCTGAAAAAAAATGATCTGACCAGTTAAATTTTAAAAATCTGATTAGCTTGAATCTAGTTCCTGTAGAAAAGAATATATATATATATATTATTGGATTACAATTTAATTTGTCAATGGTATAATCATCTGAGTCGTCCACATGGTCAGTGACTGAGTACATGTGCATTTGGTCCTGCGGGGGAAAAAATTAATATTTTAGTTAAAATTTTCCCGCTGGCATATCTGCACATTAAAATACGGCTGTCTGATTGGCCTGAAAAGAAAAAAGGCATTTTTTGTCAAAGTCGTGCCAGGTGCGTTGCTGGGGAAGCCTATCCTTGTGGATCGATTTCAAACTTGATTTTTATGGACGTTTATTGAAAGAATTTGTCATACCATGTCGAATGTTGGAGTCCACACCGTGCAACAATGGCAAAAGACAGTTAATAGTACGGAATGTTGGCTGGAATACGAGACACAAAACGGCACGACGGTGGATCGTATATTTTGTGTACTATGCTGGCATCATGAATCAGCTCGTACTTGTTTATGCCACTTGTTTTCAACTGGGCAAATTGATGCCCTGCAGACTGCACTAATATTATTACTTAACTAGTCAGTTGTCTAGAGAAAAAAAGCTTCAGTTTCCCCATTACATTTCATTTTTCATTTGTTTGTTTGGTATTCAATTTATTTGATGACACAATGATGTGACATTAAATTAAAAGTGCCAGTCAGTTCATATTGAAAGATATTTCATATTCAAAATCTGAATGAATTTATTGTTTTATTTACAATTCTGAAATTCCAGTTTAAAAGGACTAGTAAACTTAAAGCACTGCTCTCTTAGTCTTAAAGAACATAGCCCAAGTCATTTAATTATTGTAAAATCAAAATTTATTAATTTCACAAAATCAACAAGTTCACAAGTCATAGTGCAAGCATGATATTTTAATAAAGTAAATACATGTAATTTTCTAAAATGAACTTCCTGCCATCTTCTAGAACTATGCCTTTCAATTTGCAGCAAGTACTACTTTCAACAGGAGCAGTCCAATTTTATTACTACAGGTGTCACTGTCAGCATTATAATTGTTAATTACTGTCCTTGTCCCTTTCAGAGGCTTGTATTAACTACAGTTGGAAGAAATAACAGGTGGCTGCTCAGTCTGTACAGTGTACTGTGACAGTGTCTCACACAGGTGACTGGAGTGGTCCCTAATAATGTGTGATTGACTGCACTCAGTGTACAGTCACACACTTCTAAATCTGTTCCACAGCTTGCAGGCAGGACCTACAGAACACTGTCACAGTTAGAGGTTTGTAATATTACAAACCTTAAACTGTAACAGTGCTGTGTGCAAGTGTTAGTCCCTTGTGGGTGATGATCCATATTAGTACATGGATCTATTTAGTATTATAACACGTAACATTAATATGTCCGGCTCGACTCCTTTTGTTTTCTAACTTTCACTTCAGACTTTCTTTCCAACAGTGCTACTGTAGCTTTGCAAATTACGTAAAATGCAAGTCAATTGCAATTTTGTGCAGCAATGAATGCTCCCCAACATTTTCCCATTAAATTGAACACTGCTATTGAATATTTCTTTGGAGAAACCTCCATATACCAACACGTGCTCAGTGCATTTGTTTGCACATGACAGAATATAGCGTAGGTCAAAGCCAACTGCTTTATTCTGATGCGCAGCTTTTTCCTTGCAGTTGTACTCATAAAGGTCTGACGGCCCTTTGCCAGTTTCTTTTTTTTTTTTTTTGTATATGTACTTTTTTGCCTCTTTTTATACCAAAGTACTCCAACATAAAACTTCACGTCAGCAAAATCGCACGTGAGCAATTATTGCAAAATTCTGGCAATAATCAGGATAATATGGGAATATTTGAAATTTTAATTCCATAACTATATCCATATTTGACTACATTTACTGCAGACCTATGCTGGGTCACTGAGTTGTAAGGCAACATAACATAATATATAGTAAAACCTGTCCGAGTGGGCGCTATTTCCCAGTCCCGGGCCCCCCCCCCCCCCCCCCCCAGGTCCCATGTTAATGGACCTTCTGCTGAGTGGGCCGCTCTCTTTATGTGGGCAGTAGGCACCCTAAGAGGGCATTTTGTATACCTTTAACATGTTTAAGTGGGCACCATAATTAATCTTTTTCTATTTGTTCACCCTTCAAACATCTAATACTATGCCAAACTGCAGGGGATTTTTTTACCAACAGCAGGATGCAAAGGCACAGAGCATTTGCTACTGTGTTGTCCTAGACAATGTTGCTCTACAATCCCTTTGAAACCTATTTACCTGGCTTAGGGGTCTCTGGATGAGTGATTACATTCACATGTTATTTACACTTCCTGTTTTTAATGCACTGCAAAATGTAACTAACATGACAGTGAAACAATGACTGTTTTTCTTGATCTGTTCATAGGTCACACTTCCATAGAAACCTGTCATGACTCTAAAATGTATTTAGGAATCACTTAAATTTGAGGCATCATTGAACAAAATCCTGGTTGAAACAAGGAAAACCACACAAAGAGAGAGTAAAATAACTGATTATATATATAAAGTGGCAGGGCTGATATGCATAGATCTGCATGTGCCTGCAAATACATGTACTGTGTGAAAACTGTTTATTACAAGGACAGACATGTAGTCACACAGACTTTTTCAAGTGACATGTAACACTGATGTTAATGTTTCCAATTCCCATTTTTTCAATCAGGTGTTGTCATTTAGCCAGGGATGTTGTTTTAATCTGTTCAAAATGAATGCCCTGTACAGCCCCCAACAGAGTATTATGTACTTGTACCTGTACTTGTACGTGTACTTGTACTTTACTATATGGCCCAGTGGGCTGACACTCCGCTAAGTAGGCACCTGTCTTAAGTGGGCACTTTTGCCTGGTCCCAAGGGTGCCCACTTAACACAGGTTTTACTGTATATCCATCATGATGAGGGCGCTTGTATCACTTATTTTACTTAACCCATGGAGCTATAAACGAAAGGATTGATGTTGAGTGGTGCACCAAACAGCAGGGCTCTGTATGGTACCCCTACAGCAAGTGACCGGCATTGAAATTATTCCCATTGTGTGGAATGTGTATTGGCTAATGCCAGTGTTCCGAGTGTTAAACGGTGACCCGAAGGTGAAGCAGCAGTTTGGCAGTTTGTACTGTACTGCCAGTCCCACAGACCAGCAGTTACGTAACATTGCAATCCACTGCAATGGTGTTCAATGCATCAGATTTTGTTCCTGAAATTTATTGTACCTGTTGTGGTGAGATGGAAGATAGGATCTTCTGTGAAGATCCACAGTATCCTATAGGGTGGTTCCATTTTGAATGCATAGATATTGACCCAAACAAAGTTCCAGATGGGGATTGATTCTGATCCCATATTAGCATTTTTTTGCCAAAATTGGTAAACTATGCACTTTTTGATGCCAAAATTGAGATAAATATGCCAGAATGGCGGCATATTTGACCTGTACCAAATTCAGCAACAAGCTGATGTTTGTCAAAATACGGTACTCTTACGTTCTGGACTCAACCAGCATTTAATGAAAAATTATACATTTATTGTGCAGAAAATTCTATGTACTTCATGAAGTGCAAGTTAACTCCTTGGAGATGGCAATTTCCTTGTAAAATCACACACCAAAAAAATGAAGTACAAGGGTCATTTTGTTCAGCTTGGCAGACATAGCTGAACAGGGTCCCTAAGGGGCTCAGCAATTCACGTGTCTGATTGCCCGGGATAAGTCGGATTTAATCTCAGGTGAGTTGAAATTAATAGGTACTTGCCCGGTCAGGCATCCAACTTCTTTTCGATGGGAACTCTGTTCGTCAAATTTTCATGACACATTTACAAGTTGCGGTTGTTTGCAAGGCTGGCAAGGGGGTGACCGTGTAACTATTTTTGGCCTAGAGGGCAGCACAAGATCCAAGTTGCTGTGACTACAGTGATACCTGCTGTATGTGGCCACCCCAAGTAAAAGTGGCAACATGGAGCAGGTGACCTCTCACGACAGGTAAATTTTACAAAGAGCCTAGTGACCACAAAAAGCAATAATATTTGGCTGTTCACAGCCGTGGTTGCATACAGCAGGTACCACTGCACCTTGTTTTATGAGGTTAAAGCTTCATGTTTCAAGCCATCTTTAAGAAAGCTTACAATGTGGCTAGCCCGTAACATAAAGGTCTGACTTGCAATATTGCAGCAGTATCTGTGGCCATCCCAAGTTTTGATTAATAATCTTTAGTCTAGGTAGGTTGTTCTAAAGGAGGGTGACCATGGTGATAATACAAACATTACCATTCCAGTTGATAAAATCAATACACAAATATAAACACGATGATGTTTGAGCTGTGGTGACCACAGGTTGCAGAGCTCGTGTGTCACTCTATCTGTCCATTAACTTTTGCTTGTGGATGTGATGTAGTTGACAGTTTCCAGGTTAGCCCGTACAACTTTGAAGATTTATAGGATGTATGGATATCTGGGTCCCTGTCAATATTGGTGGCGCCATCTACAGTATTAAGTAATATACAGAGCAAAATACAAAAACCTTGTGACCACTCAAGCGTCCTTGATATTCAGTGGATCTTGGTGAAATTTTAGTGGGATTGTGGAAGAGGTTAAATTCTTCTTTGCATATGATATTAGTGGCCTCACTCATACTTTAACAGAAATTATGATGAGGCAACATATGTTGAAATATATAAAATTTAATATCTCAAAAAGTAACTGAGTTAGACATGATTTATAGGATATACAATGTACATTGTGACTAGTGCTAATATTTTATGTAATATCAGCTTGACTAATTTTTAGTTCCCCGGGCCTGTAAAGTTGAAAGTTGATTTGGTAATGGTAGGTAGGGCCAGTACTTTTCCGCGATCACGGAAAACGGACGGAATTTACGGAATCTTATGATCTCAAGCGGAATTTATGATTTGAAATGGAAATCGGCAAATGCCACGGAAATTAAGCGGAATTTGTGAATTTTGCCTCCCAAATAATTCAAAATCACCACATATGTCATTGCATAAAGCAAAACACACGAACTTCGATCCAAATTTGACGAGTTGGGGGCGTTATCGTTACCATGTGGAGCAAAGTTAACGACAGGCCGGACACCCACGCGCTATAGACCCCATTACTACCATATCCATTCATTTGCATGGCATATAGATATAACGCGCAACAGAGGTACAATGATAATAGCGCCGTCTGTAGGTGGAGGCTATCAACGTACATAGTAAACAATATGGAGTCACTTTGCTGCTCGTCGATGGATCAACATTTTCCAGAGACGATAAGAGCAACTGTTTTGTCTTTTTTATTGACCAGTGCTAAAATCGAGCCCTAGAATTAGTGAAACGGAAATGAAACGGAATCGGTAGTTTCCCAAAACGGAAAAACACTCATTTTCAAATGGAAAAATACAGGCCCTAGGTAGGGTATAGCTTGAACATCAGTGGAAAGGAGAATTGTGCCTGTAAGTCAAAATGTGAGCAGTGTATTCTGTACAAAAGAAATATACTTGGTGACCTACATTTTGGATCACTGTGATCCAATTATTGTTCACTTTGACATTGCCCAAGTTTATCCTGTTTTCCTCAGTAACTCAAAAGGTTGCAACCTGATTCACACAAACAGACCATGTATGGAAAGTTGGATGCAGGTGCTTGTTTTAATTTCCAACAATTTTTAATCTGAGCTATAGATCAAGGTCAAATGCCTTGTTAAAGTGAACAACCTGCACTGTTATGTAATGTATGGGTACAATTGTGGAAATTGTGTCAACAGTCAATTATTGCATCTTATATTTTTGGTGGATTTTCCTGAAAATAAATAGTGTGATTGTTGATGAAGTGAAAATCTGAACTGGAAAATAAGATTGCTTGACAACAAATCTCTGGATCATGCCTTCAAAATTATATATATAAAAAAAAACCATGAAATGTTGTGATGTATCTTCATGTAACATACCTCACTGGAAACTACTATGACCTGCCTGTACATGGGAATTTAAGCTCGACCTCCAGATGACATTTGAATTCATGTCTCTATCTACATTACTGGCAAGGAAGATATTCATTTTGCCTCATTGTTTCCCATATATGTCAGCAGAGCACAAGGTCATAGACTTTTTGTTAATTCAATGGATGGATCTCTTGGTTTCTATTGTGTTAAGCACTGGCTGCACAGATCAATTATGAACCTGAGAGATGGACTGTCAACCCTCAGCTTCATTTCCAGTTGACAGTCCATCCAGAAGGTTCACAATTCATCCTGTTCTCCAAAGCCAAAGACATCATTTGCTTTATGATACCCAAGAACAGTAAATCATTAAAGCAACCAAATTTTCACATAATACTTTTAAGGATCTTGTGACAAAGTCATTGGTTGGTTGTGTAGATGTGATGTTTATTCTCTGACTTCCAGTACATGAGTGAAGTTCACAACAAAAAGTATAGTACATATATATGTACGTGTACCACTTGGCTAATGAGAGAATACATAACAACCCAAAAAGAAACCAATCAGGATAGATTATTCCAACAAACATATACCGTCATGCAACTTAATAGCCTGTAAACTAAATGTTTACTAACCCAGGGTGCACTTGGATCTTACATACAGCTGTTAAACTTCCCTCTTTCTTTCCATCCATCCTGTGTTTGCCTCACATAACCAGGGTACTGTTATTATTGGGTTACTACAGACTATTGCTTCATTTGGGTTGGTCAAGTCAAAACAGAGCTATAACAAAGGGCGTGGCATCACCCCTATTGTCTACAAGCCTTATGAAGGGACAGCTTTCCCAAAGACAGACGGAGCCTGTCACTGTAGATGCACAGTTTACACTTTTGTGCTCTCCCATCCTATAAGAGGCCTACACATTTGGCACACGGGGCAAGATGGCACTTGCCAGGTCCCTGAGCTGATCAGAATTACAGTGCCATCTAGAGGGACATGCAGGGTGACAGTACCTTCTCAGTGGGAGACGGGAAAAAATGTCCCACTTCCAACTAACCAAGACCCTTTCCCATTGAGGCATGATAATAACAAGTGTTCCCAAACCAAATTTATCCTATATACATGCACACATGCACATACCATTGGACATCAACAGGAAACCATTTACATGTATACGAGGACTTTGGTGGGGTGTTCTTACAGTTTATTTTCAGTGAATATTTTACATTTTCATTCACAATGATCTTCATTAGCTGCCCATGCTGCCAGACAATCAGAATGTTTGCTAGCACAGAGTTATATTCTTGATGTGATTTTTGGATGTCACCTCACTCTAGTTTTGATTATTTTTGCAGACAGAGAGGTGTTGAACAGGTTAAGGTTCCAAAATAGCTCTGTAGAAAGAGCCTTTACATGGCTAGGACAGTCATTCAGGTGTCAACATGTGCCTGTGAATTCATATTTTAAGTGAACTGGTATTGTGTTGTATTTTGGGGACCGCTCTGACAAAATTTTGGCTAATGAAATGGGTAACCAAGCTGCCACGGCAGCTGCAGCATGACTTGCCAGGCAGTGCCAGAACCACTAACTTAAGACTATAGGCATGTTGGTACTTGAACGAAAGCTCTTTCCATGAAGAATTTAAATATGCAATTGTCATCTTAAATCTAGGTAAATATACGGAAAGATCAGGGACTGGTATGGAATGTACATGTAGTTAACTATGCTCACTGATGCTTATACTTCCAATTTTGTCTACAAATTTTTGAAGTCTACATGTGTCCCTTTGTTCACAGAATGGGCGACCATGTGCTTGTGGTTGGCGGAGGAGGAAGAGAACACAGTCTAGCCTGGAAGCTGGCTCAGTCCCCACAGATAAAACAGGTGTATGTCAGTCCGGGCAATGCTGGCACAGAGAAGGCAGAGAAAATCTGCAACATTTGTAAGTTTTGGAAATAATTTTGGCCTTTTGTGCTCTCAGTTGCCATCAGTGTTTTCTTTTGTCAGATGGTTTATTGTCATTATCAAAAGGCTGAACAGGGGGAACAGATCTGTGCATTTAACCAGTGGACTGAGCAAAAGGATAACTCAGTCCTGGTTAGTGATTGTTCAGGAAACCCTATAGATTAGCGACACACAACTCAACTCAGTGGTACACTTGTGATGACTGATGACAATCTTTATTCTGTGAACTCATGTGTTGGCTGTGCTCTGTAAAGTTAAAAAGGTTGGTTTTAACTTAATTTCTCTCCAAATTGAGGAGCTTGAAATCCTTTGTCTTGGCTTGGCGCGTCTGAGGGACAAACCTCCTGCCTACAAGGGACTTCTGCAGCAAAGAGACAACAGACTTCTAACTTCTATTTACAAAATTACTTCCGAATGTCACCACTGGTGGCAGCACCAGTCAAGGCATCATAATTATGGGTGTGGCATATGGCTGTCTGCAGTACTTACTTGCCATGTCTCCCTTTGTGTACTCATGTTTCATCTTAGCGTGGCTTGTCCAGCCAAGTGGTGACATGCATTCCATTGCCAAAATATGAATATCCACTTTCTTTGAGCTTTCTGTGAATAATTTGACAACTTAAGACTTAATAACAATTATTTAATAAAGTTTTTCTACACTTTAAGGACTTTTTGCCTCAAAATCCTACTTTACCTAAGTTCTACATAAACCACTCAGAGCGTGTCTGGTCTGGGTTAAGGTGTAAATTACTAAACTGCAAAACTTTCAGGATTACTCAGTTTTGCTATAAAATTTACCAGATGTACTGTTGAGACTTTAGCGTTCAATTTGGAACAATTAACTACTTGACACTTTCGCCATGAGGCCCAGCATTTAACAGAGAGCTGTATGACTTGAAAATTCATGAACTTTGTCAAAAATGTACTACTTGGCCAGAATAATGTATAGAAGACTAAATTATTACCAATTACTGTGTTTTTCCCTCTCCTGGTAACTTTAGTTGATCTTTCATAGTCATTCTCCCTCCACTCACTCTGTGACACTTACCCCTCCAGACAAAGGAGGAAGTGTTGACCATGTGCTAAGTCTCTCTCTTTTACAGAGACCTGGAAGGTGAAGAAAATTGCAAAAACATGCATCAAATAATGAATAAAGTCTAGACTGACACTTACCTGTACAGTTAAAAAGATTGGTTTTAACTTAGTTTCTCTCCTAATTGGGGAGCTTGAAATCCTTTGTCTTGGCTTGGCTCATCTGAGGGACAAACCTCCTGCCTACAAGGGACTTCTGCAGCAAAGAGGCTGCCAAAATGGGATGCTTGCCTTAAATACTGAGACAAGGGATAATTTGCATACAGCAGGGTAATGTTACATGCCATTAAAGGGATGCCTGGTGTCGTGTTTGGCCACCAGAGGTCAGAGGCATAGGTCAATTGTACAACCCTAGCAGAATATACTCTTGGCTATAACTGCACAGTATAGCTCCGGCAGTAATGTACAAAAGAAAAATTATAAGGTCCCCTCAGCTGCGTAACACTACATGGTTACATGCACACTAACAATCCCTGTCCACTAAAAATATTTTCATTCATTGTTTCTACAAGTACATGTCCACGTATCATGCTTATTACCGCTACCAACATTTTGTGACCCCCATTAATCGCCTTCTAATGTCACAAAACTTTTCAAGCCTAATATTGTTTCACGGACCATTTGCCAATCACCTAAATGCAAATGTTTCTTGATTGTGGCTAATGAAATATGTAAATGACTTAAATATTTTCAAATGAATTATTAAAGGGCCATGACAAAGTTGTTAATTATGCTAGCCATATATTCCGTATTTTGACTGCAAATTTTTGAAGACTAGATATGTCCCTGTGTTTTATAATAATACAAAAGTTAATACTTAAAGTGCTAATCATGGCTACAGTCACTTTCTCATTACCATTAAACATATAGTGGTAAAAAGATTCAAATTTCTCATGAAGATACCAGCAAGCCTAGTCTAAAGCAAACATTTTTTTTTTTTTGAAGCAAAAAGTAGTCCACAGATTTCCTTGGGACACCGTGCGCATTGCACACAAAGTGTCCCGATGAAAGCTGTTGACTCAGTCTAAAATAGTGCTCTAAGGGTTAATATGAGTATGGGTCTAAGTTTCATGTAGACAATGTCTTTCCAGCATTGGATTTGAAGGACTTTGATGCAGTAGCCTCCTGGTGTAAAGAGAACACAATCGAAATGGTGGTGATTGGGCCTGAAGACCCACTGGCTAATGGCATTGTGGATCATCTCAGCAAAGCAGGTATGGACAGGCGCTGTGCTCAAAGTGGACTCATTTTCACATCAGTAAATGTCCATGGTTTTTGCATTTCAGACATTTATATGTGAAACCAGACAAGACCAGTGACGAGGAACCAAAACTTGGAGAAGTAGCCAAACTGGTTTTGTATCGCGGGATACTCATCAATGGCAGTTAGGATCACTGTGTAGTGGTTGCATAAGCTCGCTAGTCATAGACTTACAGTTTGGCTTTCGATTGTGAAAGAGTGCTCTCGCTGCACTTCTGAGGCCTTCCTCAATAGGAATATTTGAAAATAAAGACACCACGACAAGGGTGACCATTAGGCTGCCTGGTGGCAGGGCTGGCAGGAACTCTATTATGTTCAAGTCTGTGGTGTCCTTAACCCTAGTGCTGCGGTGCCCGTGTTCATACAGTCCAAAATGCAGGTTTAAAAAAACAATTCAGCAGTACTAGGGTTAATGTAGCTCTTAATCTTTGGTATCAGTGGTTGCAGGAAAAAAAAATCCACTTTGGTATCAGTGGTTGCAGGAAAAAAAATCCACAAAGCTGGAGATTTTTACTTTAGGGCCACCAAATAGGTTGATCTAGTTGGGGTGATATACCCTTATGTATGTGTCTTGGGCAGAAGATAGAAAGAGGGTACACCTGGTTCTTTCACGCGTAAAAAGTCTGCCGTTTCTCTGGTGATAGAATTATTTTCCACTAGGTCATTTAGTAAAAGCCTAATTTTGTTGTTGTGAAATGAGGTCCTGTTGACCTCAACTTGCTGGTAGTGATCATTATTGGACAATTGTCTGTGGGCCTCTGCTATGTAATTGGTAGTGTTCATGATTACTATGGCATAACCCTTGTCTGCTTTCTTGATCACAATATCTGGGTTGCATTGTAGGTCTTTCAAACATCGGCGTTCCTCTTGGTTGAAATTTTGTCCCTGATGGCTACGTGGGTAGTGGGAGGCAAGTTCTTTTTTAACTATTCTGCAAAAGGCCTCAATATTTGAATACCCTGGTTGTACATCACTAAGTGTAAATGTACTGGCCTTTCTAAAGTTTTTATGTTCAAAAGGGGGCTCATTTAGAGGACCCGGGTCATGTTGTGAATTAGCCTCTGCCCGATCAAAAGATTGAAACATTCCATCTTGCCTTTTCAAAGAAGGCTTTCAGTTTTAAGTTTCTAAAAAATCTTCTGTATCTTGGAACACTGTTCCCATATCTGGTCCTCTCGGAGTCAAGCAGAAAGATAAAACTTTGCTTAAAACTTGTTTTTGTGCTGCCAAGAGTGTGTAGTGAGAAAGATTTACCACTGTCTTTGGGGATTAGAAGATCATGACTTGTATTCAAGTTATTGTTAGGTCTGTTTATTAACACAAGCTGGATGGACAAAAGTTGCCTTGTCTAACAGATAGGAGTCAACATTGAAACTGGAATGAAGATTACTTATAATTACCTGTGTCTGTGAGGAAATTTATGGAGAAATGCCTGTAGGTTGCAGGCTCAAGGTTAGAGCAAAGCCGTCTGCTAATTCAGGACATAGATATGAAACTGTTTGTCTCTGGTATGCATATCTTATGCCAGTGAAATTGTCCTTCAATAAAAGTTCAAAATGAATGTCAGTTAAATCCAGGGAACAAGTGGGTAACACATCACCCAGCAAACTTGAAAGTGAGCTGCTGAAACAAGAACCAAAACAAGAGTTTGTGGTGTCTGGGCGGTTGAACGCCTTCCTCGAGACTGCTGGGGGTTTGACGGATTTATTTTCACGAATTTGGACATACTTCCTATTGAACTTATGTTACAGTACTGTTTCATTGTGTTTTTATTTTCATGATTTTGTGTCATCAGTGAAAAAAAAAGCAAAAATAAAATTACATGTGGAATGAAACTAAGTGAATTAACAGTACCTATCTAGGTCTCTACATTTCTACATTATTGGAAATGTAACATCTTATGTCAGCTGTATGAAAATTTCACTACCTTGTCCATGTTGACTGAAGGTGGTCAGTAACATAAATATGTGATCATAAAGAAACCTTCACAAATTTTCATAAATCCACATTCAGTTTGCTTTGTATACAATGTGACCTTGTATACATCCTAAGCAATTTAGACTAAACAAGTCAGGAATAAACAGCGATTGATAACTTGGTATCTCAGCTTGGATAGTCGACCGGTTTCGTTGCTGATGCAACTCATCAGGACTGATCAACGGTCGCCTGTACGTACTTATATACCAGGGTATAACATTCACGTTACTAAAGTAAGTGAACGTTTAAGTAAAAAAACCGATGTGATTGGCTGTCTGCTCTATCACAAAGTAGAACTTGCTTGTTGCTAAGCAGTCATAACCGGTAGACTGACCTCAGTGTGTCAGGTTTAGAAATACCTGGAGGATGCCAGGTGTAGTGTAGAGAAGACTTGTATCTACTGATAGCTAGATTCTCTATTCGGAGAAAATTGGGAGCTGTTGGTTCACGAGTGTACCTCTGATGAACAGAAATCATCATGGGGTAGATAATTTTATACATCCTAATCAGCACCCACACTCACACCCGAAATGTATATACATGTATATGTATATACATATCATGTTTGAGAGGATAAACTAAACTGACATGAGTTAATGTGGCTCACACACATTTTTAAGAATTCACACATTTAATGCATTTTATGGAATAATTAGAAATATATTTGAAAACAAATGCAACTTAGCATACAGTAATAGAGTAATTGTACAGCAATACAGTTAATTAAAAAGCTTTTGGAAAACATCTGTGAGTTAACACAGGATACAAAAACAAGCAAAACATAAGTCGGGTATTGAAATTTTCATACAGGTGGTAAACACAGCAAATGCTGCCATTTGCACTAACTTTTGGGGGTTATTTTTTGTTTTTTTTTGTCTTTGTTTTTTTATATACATTATTCAGGAATAAAATGTTTTGGTCCAAGTGCGAAGGCTGCACAGATTGAGGCAAGCAAGGAATTTGCAAAGAGTTTTATGGACCGGCACAAGATACCTACGGCACGGTGGAAATCTTTCACAGAGGCGGGGGCTGCCTGTGATCATATCAACAGGTTTGTGGACTGTGCAAATCGTTATGCTCAAATATTGGAGTTCACTGTCCAGGGACAAGTGAAGTTGTCAATAGGGCCAATACAAATTTCAGTACATTTGCCCTGGAAAAATACCAGAAAAGATGCTTTTACAAATAAGATTGGAATGGTGGGATAAGTGAATTTGAAGAAGGTGAAGTGAGGTATGAAAATAACTTGCCCAGAGGATTAAAGTAGGATAAACAGCACAAGTAGAAAGTTTTAAGAGATTCAATGTTAATGAATAACAACATGTCAAAGTATTGAAACAGGATAGGAAATGGTTAATTTGAGTGGGCTCATATTTTGAAACTTAAATTATACTGATAATTTGTATTTATCACACAAAGGACAAAGAATAAATAAACTAGAATGGATAGATTTGCAAGCAAATCTGTGTGGGTGCCAATTGGAGCTTGTTTTGAAACCCCCTCTGATAAACTGTTTTGTGACATTATTAATCATGGGTCATCAGGTACAATCTGCTGAACAGTAGTAATAGAGTAGCCAATCACATTGTCAATTGATGCAATGTTATTGGCTAATACAACTACCATTGTTTTTTCAGCCAATAGCTGAATAGGATTTTTTTTTACCCATAAGTTTAATAATATATAACATATCAATAAATCCACACCAGGTGCACAATTTCAGCTATGGGTCTCATAGTATGTAAAATTTCAATGTTGTAAATGGCGTCACAAAATGTGGCAGAAAAGGTTTTAAAAAAATAAAGAAAGAATAAAGAACTTGTACAAAAACAGTAAGCCTAGGTTGGCACAAAGACGTAATGAAAGAAAAATATAATGACGCAGGTACATGCAGGGGATGTACATGTATATACAGGAGATGTGACAGTAGATGGGCACAGCAGTGTGGGCTCTGGAGTGCATGACACTGAAGGTGATGTGTAACATGATGTCATCAACATGTACCAGGTGGTAGGTGTGCATCAATTAGGCAACAACATACATGTATATCACTTGAGCTATTTATAGCATTGAAACCCAGAAAGGGAGCGGTTTGTCATGCAGGTTAGTGTACAACACATTCAAAGCGATACTTGCCTGTACTGCTTGCATTATTGTAAATTCACATTTTATTAACAAATGTTAGGTTTCCCAACAACAATTTTATTTTTTCAATTACCGGAACAGCATGCTGTAAATGATAAAAAAGATAATTGCAAAGCCATTTAGCCTTTACAGTGGGACACATCATATATGTATAACTTTCATGTTTACAGTGTGGACTACAAAGCTTTAGTGGTCAAAGCTAGTGGACTGGCTGCTGGGAAAGGGGTCATTGTGGCCAAGGACAAGGAGGAAGCCTGTGCTGCTGTTAAGCAGATGTTAGAGGTAGACAACAGCATCTAAGTAACCCTAGTAACAGATGTTGGAGGTAGACAACAGCATCTAAGTAACCCTAGTAACTGTGGAAAAAGTTGTAATCGACCAATATTTGCAAAACTTTTCACCTTGGTAAAGCCCCAGATGCCGTATCCTGATAAATGAGGCCTGTTATCACCCCAAGGCCTGTTATTTCCCCTAGATTTACCAACAAGTTCAGAAATGAAATTGTAAGATGGAACAGGTTGCCTTCCTTGGAACAATGTGTCAGCATACCATATTCATTCCAGTTGTAGCACACTCCCTAATAGAAGCACACACCCCACTTTTAATCTTGGGGGGGGTTATTAAAAATTCAGTATTTTTCAAAAAAAAAATTCAATATTTTGAAAAATTAACTGCTTCTGATGAAAGAGGAGGGTTCATTGTTGTTTTTTATGCTATATGCATTCTATAGTAAGTATAATTGCTTGTGATATTATTAATTAAGACATATCATTATTACAAAACTCTGCAAAAACCATGTCTGCTCCTGGAAATCTCTGCACTAGCGCAGTGTGCTACTGTTGGAATGAATGTGGTATATCTTTGCTCCACTTTTCTTGAATTCCTGTGACAGAGTCAGCATGATCAATGTTCATGTAGATGGATATGTAATTCAGGTAAATAAAGTTTGGAACTCCTTTTTTAAAAACATGTTTTTACAGGAAAATAAACAGTTGCTCATGTGGTTACTTTATGTAATGAACTTGGAGATTTTTTTTAGATATGTTGTGGATTAGAATATATTTCTCAATGTGTTAAAAGCTGACATGCATGTGTGTGACAGCGATGAACCAGGAAATTGTTTCAGATACGTCTTGGATTTGGATGTCTTTCTAAGGGACATTGTCTTAACCTCTGCCTGCTTGTACTTCATGTTACAAGGCAAATGATGCAAAATGAGTAAGTTTAAAATTTTCCTTTCTTTACTCTGAGAACAGGACAAGGCGTTTGGCACGGCCGGAAGTGTGGTTGTGATTGAGGAGTTGCTGGAAGGAGAGGAAGTATCCGTGAGTAAAGTAATCATGAGCTAACCATGAAGACTTTTCAGACTGGTGTACAAAACAAAAGCCTTGATTAGTTAATGAGGAACAGTACAACCAAAAAGTATAAAAGTGAAAACTTGTTACAATGACACGATCTGTTCTCTTAGAAATGTGCCAGATAAACGAATCGGTAATGATAGATTCTGGAAAATACATGTAAGTTGCTGCTCTCTTCCCTTCATAGCTTATGAAACTTGTCTAGCATACAATAAAAAACAAACAAAAAAAACAAAAAAACAGGAAAGATTGATCGCATAATATATTTTGCAGTGCCTGGCATTCAGTGATGGGACCAGCATAGCCTGTCTACCTGCAGCTCAGGACCACAAACGTCTGTTGGACGGAGACCAGGGTCTCAACACTGGAGGCATGGGAGCCTACTGCCCTTGTCCTTTGGTGAGCTGATAGCTGATACTCTTTGGGGTTGGGGGGGGGGGGGGAAATGTAATGCTGATATGTTAGAAAAATAAACTTGCTATTGCGGGTCATTTAAATACATTGTGAATGATGTGTAGAGCGCAGCAGGTAAGATCTTGTGCACGTTTATTTATTCAAAAAAAAAATCTGTAAAATTGCATATTATCTGTTGAGAGACTTGCATTTGAAATTCCAAGTAGCAGTAATATTCACAAAATATATTTTGAAAGGTATGGCCGTATGCCCATCAGTTTGAATACATGGCTTGTAAATTGCTTTATTTTCATATTACTTTTTGTGGAGTTCAATTAAAGGACTTTGATTATTATTTTCATTTCTCACATACATAAAGCATTTTATCCAAATGATACCCATTTCAGTGGCACACACCCTGCTATTGTCACACAGCCAATAAAATTGCTTTGTGCCCATATGAGATGGCTTTAAGAAACATGGCTTATCTTATGAAGATGAATCAATCAATCAGTCAATCCCATATTTGTTTTGCACAGGTATCAGAGAAAGACCTTGAGGTGATCAAAAGAGACGTCTTACAGAAAGCAGTGGATGGTTTGAAGGCTGAGGGAACTCCATATATTGGCAAGTCACATTTAATTTAGCTGATGAAAGCTGGCAGTATATTATGTACAAGTGCAGCTAAGCTTTGCTGGTTTCACTAATTACCGCTCAAAACAGAAGAGAGCTTTACTTGTATGAATTTGCGGGATTTTTTTTTCCACAAAGCATTCAAATACAGATTTTTTTCTTCTAATATGCAATGATTTGGATGTGACAGTTTTGTAGCCTAATCATGCTTAATAAACTGAGGTGGTAGAAAATCACGTTTTGTTTGGATTTTGCATGAAGAGTTAGACTGAAATTTTGATTAGGATTCAGGAGCCAGGTGATAGCTGAACTAAAACACACTCACTTTGGGAGGCTCGTGGATAATTAAAAAAGTTTGGCAGCGTTGATCTTTCTATTATACGTATACATTGTAGGTGTGCTGTATGCTGGGCTAATGTTAACAAAAGGCGGACCGAGAACTCTCGAATTTAACTGCAGATTTGGAGATCCAGAAACACAGGTTTGAAAAAAAAAAAGAAATTAAAATTTGTATGACTGTTATTTAGAGATTCAGAGTCAAAAACAAAAGCTGGGAGTTACATAACCTTACTAATTTTGTTGTTGTTGTTGTTGTTTTTCTTTTGAGATAGTCAAGGTGTCATAATACAACATAATTTACATAGAGTTGTGTATCGCCACATCCAGACATATCCCCAAAAATTGTATTGCGTGGAAGTATCTCCAAGGATTACATGAAACTGGAAGACACACAATGTGTCAAATTGCCTAGAAAAAAGATTACTTACATACCTGGTTCAATTTGATTTGATTTTGTAACAAAAGCAAGGTATAACGTGGAAATACAGGCTGTTCCTTGCATAAAAAAAAAACTTGTGACAGGCATACACAGTTGTTTGCCCTCGGCCCCAATTCCTGTCCTCTCTCTCTGAAGCTCTCAAATGTAGGAAGTGAAACATACCAGATACTTATGTTGATTGTGACAAAACAGGTAGATGATGTAAGGAGCTGGAGAAACTTGATAGAAATACCAGTCAGTCAAATTTCAAGGTGAAACCTGTATTTACAATTGTCAATACAAGTGTGCAGCATGATTTTATTATGTGTTCAGCCAAACAAAATTTAAATAGTGAGTTTTTCAAGCACAGTTTGAGTATAATGCATACATTGTCTTAAAAAGTGACCCAAGTACACAAAAATCATATTTTGTCCGTGAAGATGCAGCTCTCATGCAGGCTATAGTAATTTTTCTTTAATTTGTCTTTATATAGTACTTTGTATGTTAGTGGTAGATAAATCCATTACATGCTAATTTTTTCAGGTGTTGATGCCCATGTTGCAGTCTGACCTATATTTAATCATCAAAAAATGTGTTGCTGGGGACCTTGCAGCCCACACACCACAGTACCATAGCAACAAGAGTGCTGTTGCAGTGGTTACAGTCAGCAATGGCTACCCGGGCTCATACAAAAAAGGCTTCGAAATCACAGGTAATTCATGCTTGCAGTAATAATGCTATCATCTGAGTGCAGTGTGTTTGTCTATAAGAATAATATTAAGTCAGTAGTAGCAGACTAAACTAATTGTCCCCGCCACCGAAGGTGGTCTCGGGGGGACATAGGAATAGTAGGGACAAGGGCTGTGTCCGTCTGTCTGTCTGTCTGTCCTGTCTTTTGCATCTGTCGCCTCCATCATGGCCACATTATTATTCAATTGCCTTCAGAGGTGGCGAGAGTATGCATCTAGGTCCAACCTTGGCTGTGCTTGTTTGTGGGTGACCTTGACCTCAAGGTCACACCTTGCATACATGACTATTAATTACTATGGAAGTGAATGGGGATTGCTGTCAGTGGTAATTCACTATTTTCACCTCTTCTCCAAAACTATCAGCCAGATTCACTTCAAGGTTGGTGGGAATGCACCTTGGGTGGGTCTCTACCAAGTTTATTCAAGTGTCATGGTCCAGTGATTTTTAGATTTTTTATGCGTTTTTTTGTTGACTTTTTGGCAAAATCTTAAAAAATCTTCTCTGAAACCACACGGCAGACTGCTTCAAAATTGCATAGGGACACTTGTGGGTACCTTAATTTGTTCAACGGGTGGCGCTGCAATTTTTTCTATTTTTTTTAGCTCAGTTGACTTGTCAGTCAGCTGAGCTTATAAGATGGTCCTTCATCCGTCCATCAACAATTGACATTTTTGACTTCTTTTCCAAAGCCATCAGCCAGACCTTGGTTTGGTCTCTACCAAGTTTGTTTAAATGGTCATGCTCCAGTGATTTTTTTATTTTTCTATGAATTTTTTTTTGGGGGGGGGGGCATATCTTAGAAAATCCTCTCTGCAACCGCTGACCCAATTGCTTTTATATCACACAGGAATAGTGTTAGGGACTCGTAGTTCTAAATTTGTTCACCAAGTGGTGCTGCAATTTTTTTTCTTTTTCTTTTTTTTTTTTTTGTGTTAGTTTTTTGCTATTTTCAACTTCTTGTCCAGAACCGTTACTGAGATCAAGCTGAAACTTGGTGTGTTCCTTGTGGAAGGGTCAAACAAAATTGTACTTCAGGTGGTACTGCTGTGAATTCCTGATTTTTAACGCTTTTGTCAATTCAGGTGCTTATCAGTAAATGCACCTTTCCTATTGATTACTATCATGTAAGTCAAGGGGCATTCTATTGGTAATTCACATTTTCGACTTGTCTGACACTGTCAACCAGGTTGACTTCAAATTTGGTGGTAATATAGCTTGGGTGGGTCTCGATCAGGTTTGTTTAAAAGGTCATGCTCCATTGATTTTTGGACTTTTTGTAATTTTTTTTTCTATTTTTCGGGTAATCTGAAAAAATATTCTCCAAAACCACTCACCAGATTGCTTTGATATCACACAGGGACACTCCTAGAGATTCACAGCTCTTTATTTGTTCACCAGGTAGCGCTGCAATTTTTTTCAATTTGTTTATGATATTTTGTGTTTTCACTATTTTCAACCTCCTCTCCTGAACTGTTCCTGAGATTAAGCTAAAACTTGGTGGATATGTTCCTTGTGGAAGGGTCAAACAAAGCTGTTCACTAGGTGGCAATGCTGTGAATTCCTGATTCTTAACAATTTTTTTAGCTCGGATACTTGTTGGTAAATGCACCTTTCCTATTGATTACTATGTAATGGCCATTGTAACACTATTTCACATTGTGGACTTCTTGGAGGAAACTGTCAGTCAACATACATCACTTTTACTCTTCACAATAACTTGAACTGAGATCTTGATGTTGCACATGTTAGTGTCCTTCCATAAAGGTCAGACTTACTCAGTACATGGGTAATCTTGATCCTATCCCAAGTTCAGAGAGCCACAAGTTTGATGAATCTCTGGGTCAGCTGAGCATGTGCACAGCCTCCTTGTTTATAAATTTTTGTTTTTGCTAATTTTGACTTCTTTAAAACCGTCACTTAGATTATGCTGAAACTTGGTGTAAATATTCCTCATAGAAGGGTCACACAAATTTGTTCACCAGGTGGTGTTGCTGTGGATCCCTGATTTTTAGCGATTTTTTTAAGTGTGGTACTTATCAGTCAGTGGATACATTCTTATTGATTACTATGTTTACGAAGTGAATGGGAATTGTTATAATGATTATTCACATTTTCGACTTCTTTTCCAAAACCGTCAGCCAGATTCACTTTAAACTTGGTGGGGATCTACCTTGGGTGTATGTTTATAACACATAATGTGGCGGGGGACATTGATCCTTTGGATCATATCATTTAGTGTTTAAGTGGTTTCTAGCTTGGTGCATACTTCATATACATGTATTCATCACATTATTTTATTTTGTACAGTTTTTGTCACCAGATGTCCAAAACTCTGAGTGATTGAAAATCATGTTCAGTCCCTAGTGGATAATTTTGTTATTTTCGAGTTTCTTCTAATTTTAGTAGAAATATATGTTACATATTGAATTTGTCAAAATTTGCAAGTACTAGTCCTTATAGAAATGAAAGCAATTATTGAAACCTGGTTGAACTTAATGAGTAGATTTTCGTGTGCTTTTTGTCCAGTTGGTTTAACTTCTCAACATTTATTTGCCCTTCTTGAAGTATTTGGGAGAAAAATTTCTTGCTGTACAGATCAGTTACAGTAGATACCATGTACATCCAATGCAAAAGTTTTTAATAAGTCTGTGAACCAATGCATCATATACTGCTGTATGTATATGTGCTGTTCAGGTGATTTAAATGCTAGAAATTAAACTCAATACAGTAAAACCTCTCTAACCGAACACCTCTGTATACCGAACACCTCTCTATACTGAACACCATGTCTCGGTCCCAAATATATACTTTCAGTGCTATCAGACCTTCCTATACTGAAAACTTTTTTCTGGTCTCAAGGGTGTTTGGTATAGGGAGGTTTCACTGTACTTGCATCTGAATGGAGCTAAAAAGAAAGGTTTACAAAGAAGGAAATTACCCAAACTTCGTACTTTTGTTGTCATAGTGTAAAAGTATACTCTTTGGACAAATTCCATCACAAGTCTCCTCTAATTTGTAAAAGGCTTGGACAAAGCAGAGAAAGAACTTGGCCTGCAAGTCTTCCACGCTGGAACCACTCACAAGGATGGCAAGGTGGTGACAAGCGGCGGAAGAGTGTTGGCTGTGGTCGCCATAGAAACCGACTTGGCTGCAGCGGCCCAGCAAGCACAGCTTGGAGCAACGGCTGTCCAATATGATGGCAAATTTTTCCGAAAAGATATTGGACAGAAAGCAATGGAGAGGTCAGTATTAGGTTTTAGATAGGACATTTTAAACACAGTGTTGTACATTCACTTAATTTTATTTTATTTTTATTTTTGTTTGAATGCATCACTGATGTCCCAAGTCCATGCAAATGAAAGCTCAATGAAATAATATTATAACTAGGTTCAATTGGAACTATGGTCTAGAAGTGGAATTAAAACTTCAGTTAAATACCTGAAATATAAAAACTTACTCTTTCAGTGCCATTCACGTCTAAAGTTGATCTACTTAAGTCAGACAAGTCTATAGTTCCAGAGAAAATACCCCAGGTCAACAGTTTTTCTTGGCATGCATTGAGCGCAATGCGCCCAATGCGTGCCAAGAAAAGCTGTTGACTCAGTCCAAAATTTGGCACTGAAAGGTTTAAAATGGATACACAGGAATATCATTACTTTTGAGGCCACATAAAATGCAAGAGAAGTCACAATTACTGGTTCTATGTGTGTAGTCAACTGAAAACACAACCCAGTGCAGTGGTTCTTGCCTTGAGAGGTCACTTCAATGAGACGCCATCTGCCTTGAAAGAGAACATTGTCAAAGTACTTTGAATACAGAGGTCCCCCTCTTATAAGGCCAACCCAAGGCCTAAAAAGCGTGGTGGCTTCTCGTGATGGGGGGGGGGGGGATAAAATGAAAATACAATACTTGATGCACGGAGAAGTTGCCTCTAAAGGGGGTGACCCCTTGTCAGGGGGACCATACAAGAGGGGAACCACTGTACATCTTTTCATGTTATTTATGTCTAGATATCCCAGTAGAGACCACTTGCCTGGACTGACCAAAATTTGGTCATCTCTGTCTTAATCCTAAAAGGACTAAGTCTTTTTCTCATTACCGGTGCACATATAATTGTTAAGAGATTCAAGTTCCTCATAAAGATATCTTTCATTCAAATACCAGCAAGCCTAGTCTAAAGTAAAAAGTAGTCTTAGTCAACAGCTTTCCTCGGGACACTCTGCGCACAATGAAGTCTGTGTGACTCAGTCTTAAATCAGTGTTGTAACAGCTAAAAATACTGGATTTGTCTACAGAAAGGTGACAATGACGTATAAGGACTCGGGAGTAGACATTGGTGCAGGGGACCATCTGGTGCGCACCATCAAGCCGCTGGCGGCTGCCACTAAACGCAGCGGCTGTACGGCAGAGCTGGGTATGTTTGGAGGTGTCTTTGACATTAAAGCTGCCGGCTACAAAGATCCCCTCCTCGTGTCGGGTACAGATGGTGTGGGCACCAAACTGAAGGTATTTGCGATGAGCATGTAATTATGATTTTCTTAAGCACAAACCCACGAAGATCAATTTTTATCCATCAATCAAGCTATTCTCTGGAATTTCCCTTACTTAAAATCCAGGCCATGAACTTTTTATTTTGTTGGACCAAGACCACTTTTAAGGGTCCGCCCCATGGGTTGACCCTTTTTATTTTAGGGTTGTCCATCCGTCTGGATGTGGACATTCTTGTTACCACGATATCTACAGAATGCCTTCTTGTATTTTGCTCAAATTTTGCAATATACTTATCTTACCTGGCAAGATGAACTGATTGTATTTTGGTGTCACCATGACCTAATTTGAGAAAATGGCAGCCCAATTACCTGCTTGTTAGGGCTTACTGCAATATCTCCAGAATGCTCCAATGTATTTTGCTCAAATTTGGCAGTATGCTTTTTAGCATGCCAAGATGAACTGATTAGATTTTGGTGTCACCATGACCTAATTTGAGCAAATGGCGGCCTAATTATATGTTTGTGAGGGCTCATTACTGCAATATCTCCAGATGGGGTACCCTTCAGTCAATGCTTTGCGTTGAAGGTATGTGTAGTTGCCAAAACAAATAGCAAATTCTTTCTTCAGTTTATTGTGTCTTGAAAAAACATTGGTGGACATTTGTGCTAGCCTAGGAAGTTCTATGTGTTCCTTTTTTTAGTTCAGCCGAACTGATCTTCCTCAGTCTCTGGCGTACATCAGCAATTCATGTTTTTAACATCTCAAAAACCATCAGGTGGATTCAATGTAATCTTTGGTGAATCTCTACCAAGTTTGTTCCAATGGTCCTGGTCCAGTGATTTTTTTTTTTTTTTGGGGGGGGGTCCTTTTGTTTGGCAAGATAAGGGCTAACTTAAGTTCTAAGATGGCTGACCTTGACCCAATTCCCAAGGTCACAGAGCCACATTAGTAAATTTTGTGTCCACGTGATAACTTGAGAAGTGTTTGAGCTAGGGCTTTTCATATTGCACAGGGTTATTGTCCTCTGTAGGAGCTATGTACAGTTTAAACAAGGGTAACTTTGACCCAATTCCCAATGTCACAGAGGCACATTAGTTATTTTGGTGTCTGCATGAAAACTTGAGAAGTTTTCAAGCTACAGTCAGGCCGCATTTATCTGGCACCATCTGTTTTTGGTCATTTTGCAGGATTAACAAGGCTGCCAGATTAACAAATCACAGTATAATTCACCAGGATATGTAGAGAATAAGAGACCAAATTTGCATCTAGCAATGAGTAAATAAAAACATAATGACATACACGTATTACCAATCATATGAAATTTTAACAACGAAATGTGCAAATTACAGAAAAATAACATGATTCAGTGTATTCATATCCATATGTACAATTAAAGTTACGTTCAAAATTACTGGAGCGAGTGGGCATAAATGTCCCAACCCCAATGTTAATCTCACACACATATTTGGACATATTTTGCCTTTAATAGCTTATTTTGGCACAAAGAAATCACCAGTGATTTTTGTTTGTACCTGTGGCATTTACACAAAGGGCAATAGGAATCCGTTCTTTTGATTTCTTTGTACCTTTCCCTGGGCCTGTTGCAAGGGTCGCATTTGGTGCCAGACGAAAAAACAAGGCTGTCTCATCAAAATTGTACACATCATTTAAATCTGTTTTTTGTTGAGATCCGGGAGTTCATTTCTGCACTGATCGACCGCTTGCATATTGGCACTGTTGGATTCTCCATGTATAGTGCACCTATAATAAAAAAAGAATAGAATTTACTTAGATTTTGATCTTGTTCATCACAAGAAAGTCTAAATCGATTAATTTGATTAAAAAACAAAAACAAAAGAGTCAGATCTTGGTCTTGGTCCTGGAAAGATTAAAGTGATTCAAATATTTTCTTACTGAAATGCCCCATTGGTTAGAGAAGTGGTTCACAATATACTGCTGCGACACATTGGGATGGTCTCTTCTATAGAGGGCTATCTCTTTCTTTTTCCCATGGTCCGAATCCACCCTCGCACATTTGGGGCTTTGGGTCGCCATTGCAATGGAATTTAACCATTTAAGGCAGGAACAATAAAGTCTAATCAACTCGGAACTTGTTTGGAACACGTCAGGTGATAGTTGATTTTGCGGTACGGCGCAATCAGGTATGTTATTACAAGGTATATGCTCCATTGAATATCAAGTGACGGATTAAAGAGGCAAATTATATTGAAAAAAGCCCTTTTGTTCTGCAATTAACATGCTGGTGACGAAATTCAAGGGTGCCGGATTATCATGTAGTAAATCAAAGGAGGAAATCCGTTCACAGCTCATTGCTGCCAAATTTTAAGGGTGCCGAATCATCAAGTGATGGTTGAAGGCGGCCTGACTGTATAGGGATTTTCATATCGGACATCATCATAGTTTTCTATCAGGTCAAGGTGAAGTTGGAACATGAGTGACCTTGATCCAATTTCTAATGTCAATATGCTACGGACCTGTGGATTCAAACAGGTCACTGAACCCACACGTCACCCAGGATCACTCCTAGACCATATTTGGACTACCAATGGTATTTCAATATTTTCAGTTTATACAGTAACAACATACTATAGTGACAATGCCCAAGTTTTCATTGACACTTCCTAAGGGAAGACACCATTCCTGCCAAAGTGATTTTCCTTCTATTGAGGCCAACCCAAATGCACTTGGAAATGTGACCTCATTAGAGGGGTAAACTTACAGCATGCAGCAATAGTTGCTGCCCTAAACTCTCCCATGTTTGTATACGGCGTTCCCCTTAGTGGTGCAAGCACCACTATTACATCCAGCTTTTGTTAAGCAAAACTAGAAAACTGATGTTATCCATAAAGCGACTGTGCAGTGGACAACTCTTTGTTGCAGGTTGCCCAGTCTTGTGGCCTTCACAAAACAGTGGGCGTAGACCTGGTGGCTATGTGTGTCAACGATGTTCTGGCCCACGGTGCCGAACCCTTGTTCTTCCTCGATTACTTTGCCTGTGGCAAACTAGATGTGGGCGTGGCAAGCAATGTGGTGTCGGGGGTGGCAGAGGGGTGTCAGCTGGCGGGATGTGCCTTGCTTGGTAAGACTGAATGTTTTGGATCAACGTCTCACCTTTGGAAGGGAATGAGTTGTGCTGCTACCACCAGGTGGCTGGTGGCGGGATACATATATATGTATGCATGAGCAGACCAGTGTTCGCAGGCTTGCCTCGGCTGAAGAAGTGGATGACACCTCAACCAATGGCACACTGGCAGGGCAGGGTCGCAAGGGAAGATAAAAGAAAAGCTAATTTTCACATGACCATTGCAGAATGACATCACAGTTGAAGAGCCCACCCGGGTAGTAAAAAGTGGCTCATTTTTTTTATCTGCCTTCTTACTACCTTTAAAGTAGAGTAATTTGTCTACTTTTCATACATTTCTTTAAACAGGAGATATGGAAAAGTGTCGTCTGCCAATTTTTACCTCAGCTGACTTGTCAGTCAGCTGAGGTTTTTTGAGGGTCCGTTGTCCGTCCGTCCGTCGTCCGTCCGTCCGTCGTCTGCAATTCACATTTTCGACTTCTCAAAAACTGTCAGCTAGATTCACTTCAAACTTGGTGGAAATGTGCCTTGGGTGGGTCTCTACCAAGTTTTTTCAAATGGTCACGGTCCAGTGATTTTTGGATTTTTAATGAATTTTTTTGTTCTTTTTTGGGTAAATCTTAAAAAATCTTCTTCTCCGAAACCGCTCACCCAATTGCTTTGATATCACACAGTAACACTCCCTGGGACTCCTAGTTCTTAATTTGTTCACCAGGTGGCGCTGCAATTTTTTCCTAATTTTTTATGAATTTTTGTGTGTTATAGCTATTTTCGACTTCTTCTCCAGAACCTGCAATTTTTTCCTAATTTTTTATGAATTTTTGTGTGTTATAGCTATTTTCGACTTCTTCTCCAGAACCGTCCCTCAGATTAAACTGAAACATGGTGGATATGTTCCTTGTAGATGGGTCAAACAAAGTTGTTCACTATGTGGGAATGCTGCAGATTCCTGATTTTTAACGATTTTTTCAATTCTGGTACTTGTCGGTCAATGCAGCTTTCCTATTGATTACTATGGAAGTCAATGGGCATTCTAATGCTAATTCACATTTTCGACTTCTTCTCCAAAACCGTCATCCAGATTAACTTCAAACTTGGTGGCAATGTACCTTGGGTGGGTTTCTACCATTTTTATTCAAATGTTCATGCTCCAGTGATTTTTGGATTTTTAATGAATTTTTTGGTCTTTTTTTTGGACAAATCTTAAAATATCTTCTTCTCCGAAACTGCTTACCCAATTGCTTTGATATCACACAGGAAGACATCTACAGACTCCTTGTTGTTAATTTGTTCACCAGGTGGCACTGCAGTTTTTTTCTAATTTTTTATGAATTTTTGTGTGTTATAGCTATTTTCGACTTCTTCTCCAGAACGGTCGCTCAGATTAAGCGTACACGTGGTGGATATGTTCCTGATGGAAGGGCAAAACAAAGTTGTTCACTATGTGGGAATGCTGCGGATTCCTGATTTTTAATGATTTTTTCAATTCGGCTCCTTTAGGGTAAATGCACCTTCCCTATTGATTACCATGTAAGTCAATGGGCATTCTAATGCTAATTTACATTTTCAACTTCTTCTCCAAAACCATCATCCAGATTTACTTCAAACTTGGTGGCAATGTACCTCGGGTGGGTGTCTACCAGGTTTGTTCCAATGGTCATGTTCCAATGAATTTGGATTTTTTTATGATTTTTTTTGTTCAAAAATCTATACAGAAGTTTTAATAGGAAAGTTTAACATGGGAATTTCTTGTAATGGTCATAACTTTAATAATATTGACCAGATTTACTTCAAACTTGGTGGGGATGTGCCTTGGGTGGATCTCTACCAAGTGTGTTCAAATGGTCACGCTCAATCAATTTTTGGATTTTTTATAAATTTTTTTGTTCTTTTTTGGGGCAAACCTTAAAAATTCTTCTCCTCTGAAACCGCTCATCCAATTGCTTTGATGTCGTACATACACTCCCAGGGACACCTAGTTCCCAATTTGTTCACCAGGTGGCGCTGCAATTTTTTTATGATTATTTGTATGGTTTTGCTATTTTTCACTTGTTCTCAGAGCTGTCCCTCAGATTAAGCTGAAATGTGATGGATATGTTGTTGTGGAAGGGTCAAACAGTTGTTTACTAGGTGGCACTGCTTTGGATTCCTGATTTGTAGGGATTTTCAATTCGGGTACTTATCGTTCAATGCAGCTTTCCTCTTGATTACTATGTAAGTCAATGGGCATTCTAATGCTAATTCACAGGACAACTGACACAGAATTTACTGTTTACTTGATAACTTGAGATCTGTTTTGAGTCAGCTACACATGTTAATTATTCTGTATGAAGGTCATGCTGAGACAGTACATGAATGACCTTGACCTCGTTTGTGGGGTCACAGTGCAACATACATGAATTTTACTCTTAATTATAACTTGAGAACTACTTGAACTTTGATGTTGCACATGTAAGTGTTCTTCTATAAAGGTCAGACTTACTCAGAACATGGTGTCCTTGATCCTTTCCCAAGTTCATAGAGCTGCAAGTGTGATGAATGTCAAGATCAGCTGAGGCACGGGCTGTTCACACAGCCCTCTTGTTATATATTTATATAACCTTCGTAAGATGCAAGCCTCATAATTGGATACAGTGCTCCCTCTTTATAACGGTGTTGGGACCCACGTGGTACACCGTGTTATAGCAAAACTGCCTTATAACGGGGGGATAATCTTTTTTGTAATTGTTTACTGATAAGTTAACAGGAACTTTTGTATGATACAAGATTAAAGAATCCGATAAAGGCAAATATTGTGGTGCCCAGAGTGTGATGAAGGATTTATTCGCCAGGTGGCGAGACTGCAGAAATGCCCGGGATGTATCCAGTGGGAGAGTATGATCTGGCAGGGTTCGCTGTGGGTGCTGTGGAACGTGATCAATACCTGCCCCGCATGAGTGACATCACAGAGGGAGATGCTGTCATTGGTTTGTCATCGAGTGGTATCCATAGCAATGGGTATAGCTTGGTCAGGCGCATTGTGGAGCACTGTAAGCTAGAATACAAATCACCAAGTCCGTTCTCGGAGGACCAATCTCTTGGTAAGTGCTGGAATTTTCAAATCTCTGTGATCCAGGCTCTCTTTGAATCAGACGTGACTGTGACAACCACAGTTATGGCCATACCAGGGCCTCTGCTATGTAAACACAAGTGCGTGACTTGCATAGTAATGAGGAAGCCATCCCTTGGTGTAATAAGATGGCCATCTACAGTTTTGTTCACAAACTCTGAGGAGTTGCTTGTGCAAAAAAAAAAATGACCCAAAACAGTCAGATTCTTGCTGAGGGCCAGTAGGGCGTTGCAGGCCATGTGCTCTGTCACATACTGAGGTTTCTAGAATGTTATGAATTTATGGGATTTTTTAGACCAGGTCAACAAAACTAATTTCAACATTTCACCAAAGTGCAATGATCATATTATGTATGCATTCAATACATTTGTGCACATGTTGCTGCCATTATATACAGAATCAGTGATTAATGGTTCTAAGACTTTCAACTTTGGGCAAGCCATTTTGATGTCATGAGCGATTTGCATGTGTATAGCCACAGTTTTGCGTACCCATGATTGACCGCCATACTTGACTCTTGAAGTTTAAAACTTGGAGCATTCTTAGTGTGGTTTTTCTGAGAATTCATGAGAACACGAGAACACTTTTTAATGTTATACTTTCTTTCATTTTTATCTTCTAATTCTAATTCTATCAATTCCCTCTTTAAATATTTCTGTTGTTGTATTGTTTTAGTACTAAGATCAAAATACATGTGTGTACAATGTGGGAAACACGTCAGATATTTGATGGAGTCAACAGATTTTCTCTGCACGCTTTGGGTGCAATGTGCCCAAAGTGTGCAGAGGAAAGCTGTTGACTATTCTATGAACCACAGGTCAACAAAAAATTTGCCATATTGTTTGGATATCTTATTTAGTTTAGGAAATAAAGCTTTGTAAACTTGAAGAAATCAGACTTTCTCATGTTTTTAGCTCAGCTGACTTGTCAGTCAGCAGAGCTTATAGAATCCGTTTGCGTCCGTCGTCCGTCCATCCGTCTGTCGTTAGACTTTTTATATTTTCGACTTCTTCTCAAAAACCGCCACATAGAATGTTTTGATTTTGCACATGGATGATTCCCAGGTGGACCTCTACCAAATTTGCGAAGGAGATGATGATGCAATAATTTTTCTATTTTTTATGAATTTTTAATTTATTTTTTGAAAAAAATTAAAATTTCTTCATCTTAAGAACTACAAAGCCAATTGCTTTGATATTGCACATAGGGTCATCTGGGGTCAACTAGTTCTTATTTTGGCCACCAGGTGGCACTGTGATTTTTTCTTATTTTTTTTATGAATTATTGCCTGTTAAGGCTATTTTTGACTTCTCCAGAACGGCTGAACAGAATTGCTCAAAATTTTATCTGAATATAGTTGGATATTAGACAATTAAAGTTTGCAAAAATGATATGGATGTGTTAATTTTAGGCAAATTTATGGGATATCAAACTTAGCAACTGTAAGGAAGTGCTGCAGCTATATATATATATGTATAAATATATATATATATATATATATATATATATATATATATATATATATATATATATATATATATATATATATATATGGCAATACAGTGCAGATATTACACTATTGTATTTACCCTTTTGACATCTTCTCCAAAACGGCTGTATGGAATGTTTTAATTTTGCACATGGATGTTGCCCAGGGGAACCTCTACCAAGTTTGCGAAGGAGATGATGATGCAATAATTTTTCTATTTTTAATGAATTTTTTAATTTATTTTTTGAAAAAAAATTAAATTTCTTCATCTCAAGAACTACTTGGCCAATTGCTTTGATAACGCACATAGGGTCACCTGGGGTCAACTAGTTCTCATTAAGGCCACCAGGTGGCGCTGCGATTTTTTCCCCTATTTTTTTATGAATTTTTGCGTGTTAAGGCTATTTTTGACTTCTTCTCCAGAACAGCATGATAGAATTGCGTAAAATTTTATCAAAATATAGTTGGACATTAGACAATGAAAGTTTGTGAAAATAATGTGGATATGTTAATTTTTGACAAAGTTATGCGATATCAGACTTGGTGACTGTAAGTGAGTGCTCCCACTGTACACCGGCAGCCATTGAAACAGCAAGGTATGTCAATTGATAATACATGTACTACCATCAGCAGAGCTTATAGAATCCGTTTTTGTTCGTGGTCCGTCTGTCCGTCCGTCCATCCATCCATCCATCTGTCCGTCCTTCTGCAAATTGATTTTAAGGACAAACTTTGCTACCACTCTACATACATGTATATAGCTGTACAAATATAGACTGCAGTCCATGTGTTCCAATACTGTAAAAGCAGATCCCAGTCAGCAGAGCACAGGATCATCATGATCCTTTTTTTTTTTTTTTGAATTGGTACATATTTCAACTTTGCAGAGTGATATTTCATAAACTAAACAAGATATCCAAAAATCCTTTGTGTCATTTTAATAATTGCTGAACATGTCTTGACATATTTGGTAACGCATATCAGCCGAAATCATCTTATTATTTCAATCCAATACCTCATTTGCACATCACTTTAGGTCTTCAAATTGCTTGATATCAGAAGTAGGCCTACCTCCATGAGTTTGATTTGTCACTGCATCACGATCTCTGATGACCTTAAGTTGATCCCTGGACCTATGTTTCTCCACCTTTTTGGACTTGACATACGGCACAGTATCATTACATGACTGCGGAAATAATGACTTACTATCCCCATCAGCATCGCAAAGATTCTGCTGAACAGATTTTAGTTTATTTTTCAACTTTAAAAACTTCAGCTGTGGCTTTCTAATGGTAATCTTGTCCTCAGTTTCCTTAATGGACACGTCCACAGTAGCCATATCCAAACTAGGAGATTTAACCGAATTTGTCTCGAAACTGCTCCTACAAGTTTGCTGAATTTGTTTCATGGCCTTAAGTGCGTTTAACGTTCACCTCTTTCAGTGTTGGAAATGCAGCCAAAGGCACCAGATAACAAGTCCACATCAAAGCCACTACAATCATACTCACTATGGTCCTTGCTGTCCTCAACGTCTGAGATCAATCCTCTGTGTAATTTTCTGTAATCCGGTCTCACCAAATTTGTAAGATTCCATTTGCTGATGCCCAAAGTAACCAGCAAAATGACTATAATAATTGCTGAACATGACATATTTGGTACTGCATATCAGCTCATGAAACAAAATGTCTTCACAGTCCCACAAGAAACGACAAACTTAGTCATTTTGAAATCAAAATACGCTATATCATGTACACTGACAGGTGAAGCCCTGCTGACTCCCACTAAGATCTACTCGCGGTCTCTGCTGCCCGTCTTGTGGCTGGGCAAGATCAAGGCCCTGGCACACATCACTGGGGGCGGCTTACCGGGCAACGTCGCTCGCGTACTTCCACAGGACCTAGCTGCCGAGCTGGATGCTTTGTCCTGGAACGTACAAGCTGTGTTTGGTTGGTTGGCTGCTAAGGTATGGATGACAACAGGTTTTTTTTTTTTTTTTTTTTTTTTTTGTAGAAGTTGCTCCAAGAGAGATGGTACCTGAGGTTAAGCTGTCTATTTATACTCAATTGAAGCTCCAACTGAATTGAGGTCACTCATATATTACATAGATGGAGGGAAAGCTTTACACCAATTGTACACCAGGACAGAAATTGACTCACTCAAGCAAGGTGGGAGGAACGCATAAGGACATCATGATTCTGTGTCCACACCTTGCCATCACTGTGAATGCCAATTTTATGTGGTTATGTCAGTTTCAAGGTAACTGCTTGAATTTGGAGCTCAAAGCAGCTATTCTTATTCTCATGACAGCTCCATGATAAGAAGGTGGCTTGGGTCGTATTATGATGACTTGTTAGAGTTTGGGCTGTTATTGGGAGAAATATGGTATGATTGATATACGTAAATGTATGCTTTAGGGTCTCATAAATGAAGAACACTCCCCATTTTTTCATACCAGTTCTAGAGTAATTCATATGTTCTCGGTGCTATACCACAGGAAACTGTCAGTGCTTCCAGGAGCAAACACTGTCATTTTGAAAATCCCTTGAAAAAGTTGATATATAAAAATTCAATTACAGTGGTCCCTGTCACCAGAAACCACCCCTATAGCAACAAAAAGTGGTCTTATGAGACAGGTGGTCTTTCACGACAGGTAAATTAACATGGGAAGTATAGGACTTGGGAATCTGAAAAGTGGTCTCTCATGAGAGGGTGGTCTCTCATGACAGGGACTACTGTACTGCTGAAGTCAACAGCATTCCTTGATGTGGGTTTGGTACATGTCAGCCAGCCCATGTCAACTGAATCTGGACTCTTGTCTTATTCAGATGAGGAAGGAGTTGATAAGCATCTTGTGTGGAGAAAACCATCAGGTGATTTAGAGTCATAGGGGACAGCCACCTGTCTGTGGTCATGTCGGACACCTTTTGCAGTTTTATCATTATATGTAACTTATAACGATGAATCATGACAATTCTCAGGGCAACATACCCCAGGATGAGATGGCCTGTACCTTCAACTGTGGCATAGGGGCTGTGCTGGTGACGAGCAAAGAGGACGTGGACACCGTCATAGCCAGCCTCAAGGCGGCTGGCGAGTCGGCCAGTCACATTGGTTCCGTTTGCAAGGCTGCAGAAGGTAATGATACTACTTTGGGGATGTGAGGATTTTGACGTACACGTGTGAGCTAGTTAACCCAGCTCCATGTTAAGAGGCTGCGATATTTCAATAGCAAGTCCATGTTAATGATCAAAGAGTCCCTGGAATTGAATTAAAGGAGGACTGCCGACAAGTTGGTGTTTTGTTTGTATGTATTTATTGGGTGACACAAGAAGACTGCCAGCCACTGTCTGTATACACATCAGTGTAAAATTAATGGAATTTCAGCAACATGCCTCAAAGTCTGACAAAATCAGTGTATGTTGGACGAAATTAGTAAGTAAATTCTTGATTGAAGATTATGGTCAAGTATTAGGAAACTGTTGCATGTGGACCTATGCTTGTGCTTATAAGGGAATAGGACTTAAATGGCCTTAAAAAATAGATTTATGTGGCAGTCAAGTAGGATTCTGACTTATGTTAAAGTCTTAGTCCTTGTGTGGTTCTTTTTTAAAAAAAACTTGAATACTATGGAATTTCAAATGTAGAACTTCAGTGGTTCAGTAGCTACTTAAATAATAGATCTCAATTTGTCGAAATTAATAATATTAAATCCCCAACAATAGAAATCACTACTGGAGTCCCCCAGGGATCTATTTTGGGTCCTCTTCTGTTCCTAATTTATATCAATGACCTGTCCCAAGCCAGCAGCTTTAGCTCAATTATGTATGCTGATGACACAAGCCTATTAAACACTATATGTAATTTTAACTATGAAACAACACCCCCATCCACACTAACTGAAAAAGTTAATAAAGAATTAGCCAAAGTAAGTGACTGGCTTGCTGTGAACAAATTATCTTTGAATGTAAATAAATCAAAATATATGATCTTCCACACAAAACAGAAACACTTGCCTCTTCATCAATTACCGGATGTTATGATAAATAACCAGCCAGTTGAACGAGTTGGAGACTTTAGTTTTTTAGGTGTCTTAATTGATCATAATCTTAGCTGGAGCAAACATGTTAATCATGTATCAAATAAATTATCCTAAGTGTGTGGCATACTCTCTAGACCAAAAAACCTACTGCCCCAAAGTATATTACAACTGATTTACAATGCCTTATTTTTACCACATCTGAATTATGGAATAACTACATGGGGGTTCCACTCTTGCAGTAGACTTGCAAAGCTGCAAAAGAAAGCGATAAGATCTATCAGTAATAGCAAGTACAATGCACACACATCTCCTATCTTCAAAAAACTTGGTCTTCTTAAGTTCAGTGATATATTCAAGCTATCTTGTATCAAAATATACTACAAGTACAAAAACAATATGTTGCCTAACTATTTCAATGATATGTTCAACTATCACCAGACACAACGCACTGATAGACCCACAAGAACTGTAACAATACCACGTAGATATGATGCAACAGAGCATAATATTCCTATTTTAACCCCAGTGATCCCAATACTATTTACAAATATTAAACTTAATCGATTGTGTTTAAGACATAAAATACCGGATTTAATTAATGAAAATTACTTACCTGACATAGTTATGACAAAAATTGATACACACTCCTTGAAAGGCTTCTCACAATATGCTAAGAATCATATTATTAACCACTATGAAATTAACTGTAACATTATTAATTGTCACATCTGCAACAGACAAAATTAGTCATATGTATTATTATTGTCACTTGGTCTATCAACTTAAGTTTTGTAATCTCTGTTATCATTCAGCCTATAGTAATGTGTTAGAAATCTTATAGCGTATAAGTTTAAATATAGTAATTAAATATAGTATATCTTTACGGTGGCCTACATGTCAGCGACTCTTCGGAGTCTTAATGTATGGTCTCCTGGTTTTTAAACATATAAATTTATTCTTGTAACACATTGTGTAATTTTGTTTAGACCAAATAAAGCTATTCTATCTATTTTTCTGAACAGGAAAGAGTCGTATTGAGATAAAGAATTTGTCCAAAGCTCTACAGAAGGCGTTCCATGGGTCCGGCAAGCACAAAGCACAAGAAGAGGTAAACTGTGCTGAAGTTAAGAGGGCAAAAGTAAAGGAACCTGTTGAGAAAAAGAAAGTTGGAGTACTTATATCAGGAACAGGTACTTGTTGCATGGTTTGTAGAGAACAAAAGAAAAAAAAACTGTTGCCAAAATGGTAGTGTTTAATTGCAGTTCTACAAATTTAATGGTGTGATGTAATTGATTGTGTGTTTGCATGAAAATTTTCAAATATGATTCGTTTCCTGGTGGATAAAATAAAAATGCCATAAGTTTTGCATGTTTTGCTGCAGGAGCCCTCATGTACAGATGTCTCTTGGGTTGTATCACTGTTAACCCATTCCAGGGGACGATTGAGTCAGTATCTTTTCTTGGTGTGGATTGGGTGTATTGCGCCCCACCTGCACCAAGGAAAGCTATTGACTTACGACGTGTCATCATAAATGGTCTTGCATACAAATCTCAGCAGTTGTTTTTTATGCAATGAGAAATTTCAGTGAAAACATTAAGGCAGGCGACAGTTTACCTGTGAGCACTTTGGGGCAATATGAGCAGGAGGAGGTGAATTTGTGATAGTTTGTGCATGAATTTTCACATTAAAGTGTTGTTTTTTTGGACAAATGATAAAATCAGTTTCACTTCTGCTTATTGAAAGATGTGCATTGAAAGTGGCTGATGATTTTGATAGGATCATTGTTTTTGTAGTAGAAACACTTCACTGTGATTGGTAAAGAAGTAAATTGTAACTGCTTTCCTGACCCAATCAAATACAAATATAGACATGGATGAAGGACCTGTTTTCGGCCATGAGTGCTACATGTATAAAGTGGCAAGTTCGCAAAGAGTGTCAAAATTATTAATGGGTCATAGTTATTGCTTGCAGGTACATGCACAGTGTATCCATGTTATAATGCTGATAATGGAGTCCACAGAGTACACTGTGTGACTGTAGAACCACCTACATGTAATAAAAAGGGGATATTTAACATAACAGTAATACAAATTCGGTGGATGGGAGCCTAGGGACCCATCCTGCTGCATGAGAATCCTCCCTGTAACGTGTTGCCTTATGGAGAGGAAACGCCACAAGCATCCAGAAGTGTTTATAAATTTAACCAAACTGTAGCACAGGACAACATGTGTCTCTGATATCTCTGCTGTCCTACTGTTTGTGATTACATGGACCTGTAATATGTATGACTGTGGTCAGATAATTGCCCGCTGACTGTGCAATTTTTGTTTCAGGAACCAATTTGCAGGCCTTGATAGACTGGACACAAAATCCCAACAATGACAGCTCGGCGGAAATTGTTCTCGTGATCTCAAATAAACCTGGAGTGCTTGGACTTCAGAGGGCAGAGAAAGCGGGCATAGCAACCAAGGTCAGTTGAAGCTCGTATTTAGCATTTAAGCCCATCAGTCTTGCCTCCAAAGCAGATCCAAGCTGTGTGTTATGTCTACTCTGCTGGGGTCTGCCCTTCTGTAACAAGTCAGTTTTAGCTTTGGGAAAGTGACTCCATTTCTAATTGGCTGAGCATGGTTACCATGGTTACCATGGTAAGAGGCTCCAGTGCACCAGGGACCAGAGGATGCTACTAGCTGAGGTAGTCATGATCAACTTCCTGATTGGTGTCTTGGTCTGTGGGGAGGGTTTTCTTTCCTTTACCATAAATAAAATCCCGTCAGAGAAGAGCAGACCAAGTGTAGTAGAGAATACATGGAACTTGGTCTGCCTCGGAGGCAACCTTCACTCTCAAACTGGCCAAAGCCGGCGAGGGGTCGGACGTCTTCTGCTTCAAGGATTCTGACCCGTGTCAAACATGATGAAAAATAACATGAAAAGGAATCGTAGACACAAAATCTATGAAGATACGAAGCCCCAGGCCAGCAGCTTGGTTTGATGTTAGTCAGGTGCTCAGTGTATGGCAAGGGAAGTTGTTGATGCACTTGTAATCCAACGGGAAAGGGGTAAGGATACTGTCACACAGTATATCTCATCTTCCCAAACTTCTTAAGAGCATAAACTATGATCATAATTAGTATTGTAACCAAGGCAAATTTTAAGCTCTTTCATTTGGAAATTCCTATTAAAAAAAAGGCACGACTTGCCACCTCAAACAGTAGGGATGTAACAATTCACTGGTGCATCGCGATACAAGAAGCTACGATACGCATTGCGAATCGTGAGCCTGTGTATCGCAAAAATATGATACACATGTCTTGTCGGCATGGCAGTTTCAAGACATATGGAAACATGTATAAATGTATCGTTGCTAATATTCTCATTACCGTATACCAGCAAAATTTGTTCAACAACAGAATGAAGACCCTATATATGTCAGTTTTTATTTATTTTATTCTCTGGCGTTCAGTCCAACTGGCAAAGAAATAGTATGGGACCGGAGAAGTAAGCGGCAACATGGTGGCCGACAGCAATGAATGCATTGCCATTGAAGTTTGACCATTCAGCAAAGGCTCTAAACATCAACAAACACTTCCACAATACATATGATCTTTATAGATGTTGATATCAAGCTGTAAATGACCAAAATCCTTAAAATGGCCAGAGTAAAACCCAAATCCACACGTGTGATTTCATGCAGCCATGTGCACATGTAGTCAAATACATTGAAATTATACTGTAGTTACATCAGTTCTGAATAGGGGGCAGCACTCTCGCCTTAGCTGTTTTGCACTTTGTTGTCTGCCAAAACACGCATTAAAGAGTTTCAATGCTCAGTAAGCCCACTTTAAGCCTGGTTTTATTTTATTTCAAAATGAATATGTAGATGGATAAATAACAACAGCATATTACTGTCATACTAGTTATAAAAAAAGTAGCCCATAATATCACTTGACAGCAATTTTGATGGAAATATCTAAAGCTTAGATATGTTTTTGAGTTTTTTTTTTTATATAGTGAGGCTTTGAATTTGAGAGGCTCCACATGAACATGATGACAGCAAAGAATTCAAAGTAAATGGTACTGATATTTCACTTGCACATTAATCATGATCTGGATCACAAATTTTTAAAGAATATAAAGTTGTAATAAATTTCATTGTAAGGCATTTCCACTTTTTATCTTTACATTTCTGAATTATTTTACATTTGAAACATTTATCATCTTATTTTGCATAAACAAATATGAAATCTATCTTTAAGTTAAAAAATTGAGAGCATGAATTTAGAATAAGTGATCAAAGAATATGTAAATTTAATTTATATCCATTATTCAGCTGCACGTATTGTATCGTGTATCGTATTGCGACCATTGTATCGAGATATGTATCGTATCGTGAGAAAATGTATCATTGCAACCCTATCAAACAGTATTTGCTTTATTGACTCTGCCTATGAATGTGCATGTTAAGGTTGTGCATTTGTAGGTGATCCCAAATAAAGACTTCAAGAGTAGAGAGGACTTTGATATGGCCATGCATCAGGTTCTGATCAATGCTGACGTAGAAGTGGTGTGTCTTGCTGGCTTCATGAGGATATTATCAGGTAGGTGTTACTGGTACATGCATTATGATGAAGGTTTCGTTGCTCATTTGGGTCTTGGTTATTATAGTTTCAGGTCTGGTGGGGGGAAGGGGACTCCGTTGCTACAGCTTGCTTCTGTATCACACCTACTTGGAATAAAGAATTTTTTTCTGATGTATTTTTTTTTTTTTTCATGTATAAGTAATCAGCTTCAGAACTTCGTAAGAATGGATAACCCGAAGCAAGATAAAATAAGGTTTATAAGTTTTATTTATTTAGTGAATAAAACAGGACTGTGTAAAAGACTGAATATCACAGTGGAAATACAGTTCTTTGGTGTAATGTAAAGCACTGATGAAGTGCTGAATCCAGTGCCTTTATGATCAGAAATACTGTTACAGTCATGATTATGTAATGTGCGAATTTACATGTATCATAAGAAACATTATATTGATTTTGTCAACTCCTTTTGCAGGCTTATTCAGTGCCAGCAAAAGTTTGGTGCAAAGAAATTGGTGTGCAACATATTTGTTCGCAAACTTTTTCACCTTGTGATTTTGTGTTTGTTCCTCTTCCCTTCTCGTAACAGCTACGTTTGTGAGCAAGTGGCAAGGAAAAATGCTGAACATCCACCCTTCCTTGCTGCCTTCATTCAAGGGCCATAACGCACACAAGCAGGTTCTGGAGGCGGGAGTCCGTATCTCTGGCTGTACCGTCCACTTTGTCACTGTAAGTGATTGAAACAGTTGTTGGGGATGTTCAGGGAGGTAAATTGCATGCGACACTACTTTTGTGTGGCAACCAGTAGCCAATCATCGACACTAAATTTGTTTACCCACCAGGGGGCTTCACCTAGAAGGAGTTAGATACCAGGCTTAATTTACCAGTGGTGCCATCTGCAGCACACGCCCTCCATTGGTCCCCATCTTGAGAGACTGTTGTCATGAAAGACATCGTTGCAAGGTCCTGATTTGTATTCTCTCGACGTATAACACCAACAGCATACATGATTATCTTGACACTACCTTGGGCAAATTTTCATAAAATGTGCACCAGCGATACTAGTAGTACAAAAACAGAAATGATGCAAAGCCTGAATTCTCTTCTTTCATGTAGGAGGAAGTGGATGCAGGCGCCATCATTGCCCAAGAATCGGTGGCCGTGTATCCAGGGGACACAGAGGACAGCCTGGCAGAGCGCGTGAAGACAGTCGAGCACAAAACATATCCCCTGGCCCTGGAGCTTGTCACGTCTGGGAAGGTGACAGTCGCAGAAGATGGCAAATTAACGTGGCAGTAATGGGCCGCATTTCCGTGATGTAATGGATCCAGAAGTTTGCATCTAGATGCTGTTACTGCCTGTAGACACTGATGTATCTTTAAATACTCCGAATATCTGGCAAAAATTTTCTGCTGAAATCTCAAAGAGAACTCCAGGAAAATTGGTCTGAGTGGAAATTGTTTTGTAGACACCTAGTTCCTCTTGAGCTCAGGTCAATAACTTTGCTAGTGAGGAAAGTTTGTGACTTGAGCTTCTAATGGAATAAGGGTCTATTTGCAGACCACAATGTCATATGGCCTACATAGTAGTGACCTGACTTTTCATTAAGTATCATGTGACCAATATATTGAGGACATAGTCTTTTTTTTTCAATCCTAAAAATTAGGATATGATGCTGAATAGTCCTGTGTAAATACATGTAATGGGGGGTCATTGCTGCTGGCTGTAAGTCTTCATTTAACAATTGAACTTCCTTTGTATCATATTCATCAGGCATTTTGCATGACATCGTGTAATAGTGACATCATGAAAAAAATGTGTCAGATAGTGCATGTGAATATCAGTGAATGAGATAGAAAGGGTGTCCAATTCTTATGTTAACATTAAAGACGAATTTGTATCTATATTAAAGGGACCATTGTAGTAGGTAAGGTCCAGATCAGCTGGTTCATGTGGGTTCTCAGTAGAGGGCTCTGCAGGCAGACGGGCCAGGTATGTGTATTTTCGTTAGTTTCCATTGGAATTTGCAGCTGCACCAATGTCACTTTGAAACCACTCTACCTACAAACACCAAATTTCTTGTGGTAAATGGTTGTACAGTGGAATCTCCCAATTATGACCACCTGAGGGACTGAAAAATGTGGTCTTCCTAGGTGATTGGTCTTAATGGGGATATAATTTAATTAAGGGTATGCAAAAACCAATCTGTACATTGATGGTCTTAATACAGGAACGATCTCTATGGAGGTGGTCTTAATAGGAGATTCTACTTTATATGGTGAAAATACTCCTGTAAATTTGCAGGTTTTGTTGCAAAACTATTCAATGAATTGAATGTCACTCTAACACAGAATCTAATGGGAACACACACCTCTAGCCCACAAGAATGTTGTGTATTTGGTTGTATATTCAGCATACAATAATGTTTTTGCTAATTGTGACATCTATTGATACTTGACTTGCAGAAGTTTTTGGCTCATTATTTGACAAGAAACCTGTCCATTTTGTTTATAAGTAGGACGAGCCAAGTCGGCATGGGTATCTATTGGTTGCCTTGAAAAACAACGACACACAAGCTGTTGTATTTATCACAAGACGAACTCCAATTTTGTCCATAAAATTTTTGAATGCTATCAAAAATAGCGAATGCAAGTATAATTGATTTTGCCTGGTGGGGCTCTTTCATACTAATGTTTTTTTCGGTGTGTCAGAAATTAGGGATCTCATGAGGGTAGAAGGTGAAACTACGCGGAAGGGCGTCGGCAGTTGATAGCGATCCCATTCTATCATAAGAAAAGTTGGTATTATAGACAGAATTTTACCTTTCGATGTTCAGATGTTGTTATAAAGTGGCCGAAGATCTCCACAATGAATTCAAACATGATAAGGCCAGGACTAAATTACTGAGCTGCAACCTCTGCAGTGCAAACAATATTTCTATGTAGTATAGAGACAGGAAACTAGTGCCAGCCTACTTTTGCAGATTGACAAGTAAACCCACTATGGCAAACTGGGGTGAGTTTCATAGCTATACATTATCTGTAAGAATGACACAAGTCAGCAAGGAGTCTGAAATTTTTTCGGCGATCTGATAGCCAAAATTAGGATACATCGTAAAATGCACATAACTGTGTAGCCATTGACTGCATTTAATATACCAACAGTTAGTTTAACATACAGGGACCAATTTGAATAATATGGAATGTATATTTTCAAAGATGGGTGTTGCATATCCCAAGTGTAACTTGTATGTAACACATTAATTATAAAAGTGCCCTGATGGAAATATGCCATTGTCACAGCAATGAGTCAAAACATTTTACATAATATTATGCAAATCCAATCTAATAGTATATTTTATGTTTTGCTCTGTCTCCGATATTTGGGTCAGGAATGAAGTTGTAAGCCAGAAATTACGATTTGGTTACTTACACAAAGAGGTTAATGGTATTTGCTTGGCGTGTCAGCCGCTAGTGTCAGATGGACACTTTTAACTTAAAATTTATAAAAAAAAAAAGCTGATTATAATGAGACTTGAGTCAACTTTCCTGCATTGTTAACTAGTGCACAATCTCTATGGTGACAATAGCTGCTGATTGATACATTGTGCTGTGAAAAAGCATACGTGTAAAGTCTCAATTAACATGTTCTTGAAGAGATACAAGATAAAAAAGCTATGAAGCAGATGGAATTTTACACCAGAGTATGTGGCTGACAGGAATGCTAAAGGATGACCACTTTATACCACATGCAGGCTGCAGATAATGTTTTGCTTCAGCATTTAAAAAAAAAATTACTGTTGAACAAGAGTTTAGATAAACGAGAATTGCATTTGAATCTGGCAGCTGTTTGCATGTCTTCTGGCATGAGACAAATAAAATTATGAATGTTTTATGATATTATATAATCAACTGGCAGAACAGCTGAGTTTCTGATACCTGTAATTACATTAACCTTTTTTCGCCGTAGAGAAGAACAAATTTTGGTTACTTACACAAAGAATTTAATTCTTTTGCTGACTGACAATGTATGCATTTATCACCTTGGAACAAACCAGTCTGTTTACTTTTTTTTCTTAATCATCGAAAATAATTGATGATATATTTGTTTCTCACATATGTTTTATATGTAGCTTTTTAATGAGGTTATCCTTAATGTTTGTTTATTGTTGACCTGGACATACCGTATTTATCTTAATAGGCACATAGTGCGCTAAAAAAATTTGCATCCACAAAAGCTGAAACACTGTTGATTCTAAGTGTAATAATCAATTCTAAAAACTTGATTGAAAATAATGAGATATTTTGGTGGTTGTTTGTTGAAAAAAAAAATAGGGTGTGTTTGTGTGATTAGTAAGATGAATACGGTACCCATAAATTGAGTGCTTCATGTTTGTTTGTTTGTTTTTTTTCATAGAAGAAAATATTTATAATCCAATGGTTATGTAAGCAGGGCAGACAAGATGGTTTATTGTATGAATGTTCCATGAATAAAGTTATGGTGTGGTTTGAAATGAAGAGTGAAACTCTGGATATGCTATGAACAGTTTTGTGAGGTAAATGTGGACCCTTGTGTGAAATAATTATGTTTGTGAGCATCATTTAAACATTAGTTTCAGTTTGTTTTTTCCTGCCATATAACATACCTTATGACTGTAACAGTGTTAAATTAGTTCAAACAAGATCACTTGGCTTGGAAAATTTACTGCAGGAAAGTTATGATGGGAAGTCAGGTGGTTACGCTGAGGCTACACTGTGTGTGCATTATTCCAGCCAATGTAAGAGTGCCAAGTTTGACGTCTTAACGCAACTTGCTAAAAATACGTACCCAGATGTTTTACATGAATTGTAAAGCAAGGCCAAACCCATATATTAATCACTTTCCATGCCACAGATGTAGGTGTATACATCCTGCCTCATTGTGCAGTTGAAGAAGACGGAAGGACTCATTGAGAATCACCGTGCACATGCAGTCAAAACACTTTCCATTTGCTTCCCCAGTCAAGAATCAAACCTGAATGCCCAAGGTGAAAGGCAAGTGAATTGTTGCTCAGCCGGCCACATACTTGAGAGTTGTGTAAAAGACGACGGTAACAGCATGAAAGGAGTCCATTTAATCTGTTTTGCCACAAACAGTTGCCATGGTAACTGTGGAAATAGCAATCAATGTACAAGGATCTGCATTATTATTTAAGTTACAATCGCCATGGCAACACGGAGTTACGAATGTACAAATTTATGAAGCAAAATATGTGTAAGGTAACCATGGTTACTCTTGTACAACTTGACAACCATGGTTACTATTGCACTATTTCACTGAGTATGAGGGTAGCAACCCGGAAACCATAAGAAGCGTAACCATGGGAACGGTAAGCTTTCAGAATTTATATGTTGCCAAGTAAAGCAATTAGTCTCAACTGAAAAGTGAAGATGGTTTGAATGATGACATGTGATGCTGTTCTGTGAGGCTTGGTTCTGTGACAGGGTCATACAGTTTGCTTTTAACTACATTCCATCAGCAAGTTGAATGAAGTTGGTGTAAGGAGGGTATGTCAGAGCATGATGGACGGATGGCAATGTAAGCATAATATCAATAAAATAACAATTACTTTTGTGGAAGATGTTTTTGTTGTTTTATCACAATACACTCAAAAACCAATTCTAATTTTAAACGAATTTCTCGATAATGAAATCCTTTCTCTTTATTCATAACCATAATTCGTTTTCTTGATAACAATAAATAATTTATTGATATCAATAATTCGATTTTTGACAAAAGAAATCATTTCTGATATCAATAATTTGAAGTCTTGATGTAGGGCCAGAATTTCAGCAAGAATCTCTGAAGATTCTCCTAAACTTGTCTTTCTTTAAAAAGAAAACTAATTGACAAAAATCCAAATTGATTCTTGCAAAATTTTCCAAAATTCTGGCCCTGTGATATCAATGAATAATTTGATATGTAGATATCATTTCATGATATTAATAGGTCTACCTGAATTCTTTATTATCAAGAATTTAAGAAACATTTTAACAAATTATTGTATGCTCCCACTTAATTCTCTGATAGTCATACCCTTGTTGGTCATCACTGTCGATGAATGAAAGGCTCTGTCATTTTTGTTTTGTTTTTTGTGTGTGTTTGCTTATATCAGTTGGTTACAATGTTCATTTTCTCTTGTCATAATTTGAAATGAATTCAATTACCATGGGCCAAAATGGCTGAAAATGATCACCTGTCAGGTGGTGACCGGGACAATTTCCTGGTACTTTTACGCTAATGCATGCATTCCCATAGATAAGTGTAAGTCAATGTGGATTGTTCCAGTATCCTTTCTAATCAAGGTGGGTCTATTTCGCTCTGCTCTGTTCAACATGGGCGAGCTACGCATGGGCTCATGAGAGCCGTCTTGCTTTCCTCTTTTTGTCAAGTATCGAGGTTGGTTTTTGTGACCTTTTCTGAGCATGTCTGGGACCTATCTTTGCAAATGTCGCAGGAGTTTGCATTCAACCCTTTAGCTCCTCAGGTAACCCCCAAGCAGCAGTGGCTATGTGGGGCATTGCCCCAGCTTGCCCCAGCATTTACTAATGCCCTCAGTCAGGAGACTCCATCTTGGAAACCAACCACAAAGTGGGAACGGTACCAAGTTAGCTTGGTGAGAGGGGAGCACCCTTTGGAACTTCCATCTTCTTTCTTAGATATTGCAGGGGTCCATATCCACCAATCAAGGCAGATCAGATGCAGTCTCAAAAACTGATGAAAGTTCAACACTGCATAAATAGCTCTACAGAGTAGAATGTGACATGGATACAACGCAGCCAAAGGAAAACTGACGAGACTTGTCAATACCAGAGGTAAATCACAGGGACGGATCAACCTACAGTACAGACAGCACCCGTCTTGAATCCAGCAGCCGTATTCACTAAGAGTTTAATCTGATTCTGAATTTACTCCTAAAATGGAAGTCAATGTGCCTTTGGGCCTTGAACTATGGAATCCTTTGCCTATAATGTTTGATCTAAACTTGCAGGATTAATTAATCTATGTTCTGCACTTTAATATGAACTTTGGAATTCAAGTTTCCATTTTAATAAATCAATCTTGCTTTAATCCAGATTTTAATTCTTGATCAAAAGATTAAATACTGGATCAAACTAATAGATTTAATAAAATGGTCCTTTAAATCCTGGAGTTCATATTGTAGCCAAAAGCATGTACTGGCTTATCCTTGAAGTTTTATCAAACATTGAGCCAAGGATTAAGTAGTTTAAGGCCCAAACCACATTGATTTTAATTTTGGGATTAAAGTAAGGATCAGATCAAGCTCTTTGTGAATACAACCCTCCCCCCCCCCCCCCCCCCGAGGAACATGCACCATGGGATATAAGTTTTGAGTAAAATACAATCTAGAAAGCATATACCAAATGTAGTGGATAGGATAGGTAAGGCCAGAGTTCTTTAATTAATCGTTTCACGAACTCCGCCGACCCTATTTTAGCCAAAATCAGAAAAAAAAAAAAAAAAAATGAAAATTCATCTTTTTTTTTTCCGCCGACCGACGCGGACAGTTCTGGTATTTTTTTTTTTAATTCCGGATATTCTGTTCCCACAAGCCGTGCTTAGAATCCACAAACAAACATGGATGAAAGTTGACATTACCTTGTTTTCTCATAAATTTCATGTAGTCCCCCTCCCCGACGGACCTCCTTCTAAGCAAACACACGGTTCCGGCGGACAGAGTCCCGCGGCACCGATGGCTTTCCCACTGAAATTGCCCCTCGTTGCGGGACACCCCTCTGACGCGGACAACGGACAGGGTTTTAATCTCCAAAACACAAAATCGTTAAATTCTTCGCTGTCTGTAAATCGGCATAAGAATATACACGTATTTTTTTACCAATACAAGTTACAACTCTATTGAACTTGAAAAGATGTCGAAAGACCAACTTCTACATCGTTTTGATTTCACTGTAGTCTGTAGAAAAGTTGAAGATGGGGACCTGTTCGTTTTCAGTCTTACACACCCAAATAAATCGGACAACAAGAAAACTTGTAGTTTACACTTGATCATTTTGCCTATGTTTTTCTGATTGATAAGTGATTCATCTGTTCTAAATTGTGTTGCTGTTTGACCGAAGTATGAGAAAAAAAAATTCCCACAGAGCATCATATTACTGAACCTAGTGAAGGACCATTACTGAATGGTCCCGCATTAAGAGCTTGCCTGCTTGAGCACGTGCGACCGACAGTGACGAATAGGTTGCACCCCTAAATTGGCCACAGAGGGCAGCACAAAGGTATAATGTCTAATGACCAGCACTGTAGGATTTGGCTTGACCAGAGTGGTGGAATTTGTGGCAGGCTCAAATCTGTTACATATAATTTTAATTCAGATTTTGCCATCACAAAATAGAGTGATTTGAATAATTAATTTTGGGCATAATTTTTTTCCGGGGTGGTCGGAAATTTAAAGCTGATATTGGGTGGGGACAAGTGAAAATCCAACATGATCGCATTCAGGTGGGGCAAAGTCAAAAGTTTGGTGGTCATCATATATGTTAATGCCTCTTATTTTGTGAGGCAGACTTGAACTTAATTGGTGAGCATAGTCTTCATTAAAGTTAAAGCTCTTACTCTGAGATACGCCAGGATGTGTTATAATGGCCGCCTATGGGAAATTCAATTTAGTGGTGCCACCCGAAGTGCATGCTAGATCTATTTTTCCCACGGTCAAGAACGAGGTAAACATGGCGCCCAAAAAACACGTGGTGGCAATGGGAAAATGCCGAGTCTTATTTTGATACATAACTTATGAATTACGATGAGTTAGGCTCCACCGAATGTGTAGAATAAAGTTATGATAATGAGTAATGCCGTCAAAACAATTTTATGACATTTTAAGCTGGTCACTTCGCAAGCGAAGGCTCCGTACCCGACGATGTATCGGGCCCATTGAGCGAAATGGGAAGATGACAGCTCAAGACCGGCAAATATTTTCAAGTTGCGAAACACATATTTCAGCACCCAGACAAGAGATCTTATTGAAATAAAGATTTTAAGGGTTGTAATTGTTAAATTTGATAAATGATAATTTCTTTTCACAGCATATGTAATCGACAATGATGACCAGGTGGTGGCAGAAATTTGCGTACCTAGCCACCTGAGCACCTCGGGACAAGTCCACCATGGAGGTGGTGCATATGCGATTCCTCCAATGAGCGACCACCTGCATTATACGACCGCTTTTTTGTCGGCGCAAGGGGTCGTCGCTCAAAAGAGGGACTACTGTATCTATAATGCAGTTGTATCTGGTATTATATAATAGAATATACTTGATCCCCTCTTCAATGGACAACCCCCTGCAGTGGACACTTTCTCTGTGCAGAAGGGGTGTCCGCTACAGAGGGGGACTACTGTAGTCATTATGATAAAAGTACCAGGGAAAAGTCAACGTTCATCCATGCAAGTAGTTCAGCTTGAAAAGCTTGCACCAGTCTAGGACTAGAGGTCTAAAAACATACTACAATACAAACTGACAGGTGTGTAACGTGAGAGGAACATGTTAAATACACTGAAGTCCTGTATGGTGTACAGTAATACATGTAGGCATGCTTTAGTGCATGGAAGTAACCAGGTGTGTGAGAAATTTTTCCCCTCCTACCCTTTAGTCTGGGGACTAAAATTTTAAAAAAAAATGCAAGTGCTTAATTTTCATTTTTATTCCTCCCTCCTACCCGAGCATTTTGTGGCAAATGTCTGTGAAACTAAAAATTAAGAAACTCTGACCTAATGTATTGTGACAAAAGTATCAATTTTCCCCATTAGGTTAAAGGTGATTATATATAGGTACACCCACGCCCATGTGCATTTTGTCCTCTTGAGAATGTCTGTATTTTTTGACAACCCTTAGTAAATCAGTGCATTCTTCAGCATCAGATACTCAGCACATTTCCTTTCATGTGGTCTTTGAAATTGGGATCATAGATCTTTTGTGCCACATACTCAACTTCTTCACTGTCCCTTTACTTTTGCAACAAGATACTTGCCATTGACACTGATTTCTTAGGTGATCTCCATCTGCACATACTGAAACTGGCATTTTGACTGCTGTGGAACCAGTAGGATAAATATATATTGGCAGCTACATGGGGAAAGATGGGATGGCCACACAATGAAGAGGGGTCACTTGCTGTATTAGCAGCCACATTTGGGAGCCTGAGAGGGGACCACTATACATCCAACTCCAGGATGAATTTTCAAAGTTCATAACAGTTCTGGACAAATGCATCCCGGGCCAAACACAAAAGAAACGACTTGCCTGTACATCCTGTATAAAATCAAGTTTAATGAAGCAGTCTTACAATGAAATGTCAATCTAGTTCACAATAACCATCATAGCCTGTCCACAGTAATACAAGGACCTGACATGGCCGCTAAGGTGTCCGATGATTTTACAAAGAGATCTTACAAAACAATTAAACATCACACATTTCTTCACTCTAACCACTATCCACCCAATAATGTATCATAGATCAAAACAAGTAGCATTATGTTATTAATATTGTCAATAGTTACCAAGTCAAAAATATTGCCATATTCTAGTCAAACTTGTAGCGTACTCATTGTTCAGTGTCCAAATACCATACAGCATATATAGAATTAATAATATTACAATGAAAAACAGCTTAAATGTGCCTAGGAACAAACATTTATTAATATAATGCATTTCAGATATTTCATAATACAGCGTGGAACCACCCTGTAAGAGCATGTGTAATTATATAATGTTGAAAATATCCGAGGCTGGTTCCCTTTTATTGTGTGAACAGATGTAAACCAGTTCGTCATATTAAGTCCCTAAGGTCAATTAGCAAGAAACAAATACAAACACGCATATATCAGTAATGGCATATGGCGAACAGCCCATGTAATGATAAAATCTTTGCTGCAAAAGAAAGTTGACGTAATAGAATGTTTCATTAATACTGAGCAGTGAAAATGCAAAACTTACATACGAATGCGAGAAAACCTCCGCTACCAATTTATTTTCTGAGACAGACTAACAACCCACAGGTCTGAATCTGCTAGATTGAAATAATAACTTCTTACTCTGGCATAGAAAATACAACAAATGCATAGAACTCTCTGTAAAGAATTGCAATCTTATTGGAACAAAAGTCTACACGTTATTCAAATCTCAATGTAATAAAAATCAAATTGGGTAATCCTTGTTCACAAGAAAATATCTCAAGTTTCATTGAAGACCTTTCAGTGAAATAGTACAATATAAATCTATCAGTTTGGCAAATATACAGTTGGAATTCAACAATTTTGACAAATTTCCCTGACCCTTTTATCATTTAAAGCCCATTTCTTGCACAACAAAAGATGGTAGTTGTGAATAAATTCGACATAGTTCTTACATGTATGAAGAGAATTCTGTACACAATATATTGTCGGGCACATAGCCCGATAAATTTGCAATTATGAGGTATAGTTACTTTCTCAACATCTCAAGGAAGTTGTCTCTTTCAAAAATTGACAAAACTCTTATATATTAAAGATTGAAAATATATGAAGTATTATCCTTTCACTGTCATTCCACCTAATCAAATTAAAAAAAAAATGCCGACTTTACTATATGGTGTGACAGAAACTGCATATAAATAATTGTACTCTTCATAACATTCATTTTTTACACATCTTGAATCTACTATGAAAACAGAATCTGAGATATGAATTTCTAAATAAACTTTAAATTCAGCATGAACTGTATGAAAATATACAATGGCATAACATTAGAATGACCAAGTCAAATTTCAAAACTACCCAAACTGTGTCCCCAACCTAAAAAAAAAATAAATAAATAAAAAAAAATGTGGCACTTTCAAAGTTCAAGGTTCAATGTTATAAAAAAGTTCAAATAAAATATACTTAAAACTGCCCAATGCATTGAAAGCTAAAACAAAACTCCAACGTTCAAACTGCACCAACAATGACAAATTCTCAGAGCAAAGCATCTCAATTTTTAGGTCACAACATATCATGATAATCTATGTTCATATTGATTGTATACACATACATTTGCAAAACCTTTCACATTTTCTCTATATCTGTCTTGTCTACTATTAACTTAAATACAACCACAACCCAAGAGCTCTCTCTTCCGTAAGTATGCACGCAAAATCCCTGGCAGCAAATGTTAAACTTTCAAATGTATTCCAGTAACCAAGCGTTCCATATGCATGATGGAATAAAAATGTCTAACTACCTTGTAATATGTATTTCTAAAATTTCCTCAACCTGAGGTGAATAACAGCTTCCAGGTTTGAGTACCCAGTGGCATCTCATCCAGGTTCCTGTCCCAAGCGATAAAATTTATTGTGAGGCAATAGCACACAGACTGCCACCCCATCACAAAGAGAACTTAAGTCGCTTTTCCGTATCCATTTTACAAGTTCAGCATATTTGGTATATTTTATATGCTATAAATACATTGCATACACAGTGTGTCGTACCCACGTTAATTCTGAAAGATGTTCTATTTGACCCTAAAATCCCCCTTGTGGAGACATTTTAACATATATGAGCATGCTGATCTTCATTTTTTCCCCCATATCAAGCTTGTTCATACACAAATAGATATTCATGAAATATATTGCCCCAGGGCAATGAATTGCCACCCAGCAATGAATTCTCTTAAGAACAATCATTGAAGAAAATATTAAGTTCAATTGGCATATACAGTCTGTGTTCAATTCAACTTGGTTCCACATAATAATATATGTTAAGATTCAGTGTTAAAGTCTGGTGGCAAAGTCAAGTCAAAATGCATTTATTTTGTTTTTCAATGTTATACAATTGCATACAATGTCAATACAATCTGCAGCAAAAATAACCAGTTCTTCAAGTGCATAATTATTCATCTACCTGTCTCTGCTAGAACATGTACAATGCTAAGGCTCGCCAAACCTCCATCCTATTTCTCCTCCATTCCGCTAGTCAAAGTTCAAATAAAAACTTACCCATACAGAACATCACAGCTGTTTTATTATTCATGACGGTATTTAAATGGCAAAAACACAATGATTTGGTATTTTCCTGAAAAAATTCAGGCCGTTCAAATTACAGTTTCATGTATATTAGCTCACCTCAATGGTGAACAACAAAAGCAATATACAAGGCATCATTTTGTTTGAGCTGTAATTATCTATAATTATCATTTATATTATTTTTTTAGATCTTTAAAGTTCATTCAAAGTTTCACATCATCAAGTCAGCAATTTCTTAACTATCATGTTGACAATATAACAAAAATAGTGCTAATATCCATATCACAATGAGAACGTAATTTCAATCTGAGCTGCAAATTTGAATAGGTTACATCTGAAATCACAAATCTACACATATCCCCAATGTCCCCTTCCCTCACAAGGTCATTTCAAGGTCAAGTAATATCTATTAGCAAGCATATTCACAATTTTCAGTTATATGGAAAAGACAAAATATTTCAATTTCAATCTTTCAAGTTCAATATAATGTATTTTTACCATGGACAAATATAACATTTCAGTTGTCCATATTACATGTAACAAATTGTTTTTATGGTCATCAATTCTATGTATAAAGTCATTTTCAATGTAGCACTATTTAAAGGTCAGATTAATCTTCCATCCCAGTTGAAGGGTCCTGTACTCTGTGATCAGCCAAAAGATACAGGCAAACCCTCACCAACTGGCTCTCCTCATTCTTACATTTGAACCAATATATTTTTCTATCATATTAAAATTATCAATCTTCAACTCAAATAATTATATAAAATACAAATGGAAATAGTTTAGTCATAATTCTTCAATCTTCATTTTTATCATTTATTATAGCTCTGATAAAACAGCCTGGCAGGTCCTTTAAAGATAACATTTCTCCTTTCATATGCAGCAAATATACAGTCTGCTTTTAAAGCAGAACGGACAGGGGAACACAGAAAAAAAAAAACAAACAAACCAACCCAAGTATGGCAGCTCCGATAAAGTTTGCACGAGATTACATAGTCAAATATAAAGCGAGAACATTTTTACCCTTATCAATTGTATCACGGTCAATTCTACAATAAAGTTCTTATCCAATATTGAGGTTTCATACATGAGAAAAAGAAAAACAAAGATGCAATCTTCATTGAAAAAAAAATGTAAATTTTTTTACAAGGGGTCTTCTTGTAAGTGAATGCATTTCAAAACTAGATACAGTGTATTAAGTTAATTCATCGTAAAATACAACCTACTTTTTAAACAACAGTTTCAAGAATGCACAACATTTCAATGACATAATCCAAGTAAGTAAAAATCGAGAGACTACTCCTGGCTCTTTGTAGAATACCAACCGTCACTACTTCTATATACTTGACCTAACTTCCGGAAGCAACGCCTTGAGGTTTGCTGAGATGGTTACAAGCTTGTATATCATTGTTCTAAAGCCATGGGCTACCGGGGGCTGCTTTTTCACTATCTAGCAGTTTTTATACAGAGATGTACATACAAGAAATCTGTTTCAAGTGTAACTGTCACCGACCTCATCATTATATTTCACCAGGAATAAAAATGCATTGATATTTAACTTTCACTGTTAATCGTATGAAAAGTTGTGGGTATTGCTTCTAGTTTATGCAGCTCTTCACCAGAAGTAAAAATGCATTTATATGTAATTTTTACTTGGTAATGTTCATGGCATGGATGCCCCTTATGTCTTTACAGAGTGATCTAGAGTTTTACAATCAAGAGTATGTGACTAGTCAAGGGAAAGGTCAAAGCAAAATCGCGTCCTTGTGGGACCTGATATAGGGAATGATTTATGCCCGTTTTAAGAACTGAAACATTTTGTGGTCCACCACAGGTACATGTAAGTAGGAGTGCAGTTTGGCTAGAATGGAGTTTACTACACAATTCCAATATGTCGCTCTAGTGTTCAATATATATGCATCATACAATACATCACCGTGCCACAATATGAAGACGTCCCGTGGTACACATTATGTATTTAGGGTAAAACTAGTACGTCAAGAATGGGTGACTAAACAGGCTACTTGCAGTTTCTCCAAGTTGCACTTTTTTTCATAATGGCTACAAGAGCATAGGAATGTATCAAACACTAGCACCACTACACACAAACAATTTTACCCAGCCTCAAAACACAATGTGATATCTTTAGAAACAGCCAAGTCAATATTCTGTGACATAGTTAAATATTTAGTGTAATCTAGTTTTTTGTGGATACATATTCTTTTTGCCCAACAAAATACAATACAAATCAAATATCTGTGTGAATGGACACACCGGTGTGGCGATACGGAGTCATTCTCTCCATGTCAATGATTTCCACAGGAAATGATATAAATAACCAAGACATCTGGTAAAACCTTACAAACATGTTGCACTTTCTGTTCTTGCAAAAGTGCATATATATCGCTGAATACGAGGTTACAGCTGACTAGCTCCTCGGAAGATAATTATATCATGCCATGGGCACAGCTTTCAGAGGGAAGCAAGGCAGGCAGGTGCTTCCCTCTAGTGGAGAATGACGACACTATGTGTTGAACTCGCCGGTGTATATATGGTGAAAGACGCACACTAAGATATACAACTGTAAATATCTCTGGATACCACAAATGTAGTCTATAAACACCAACCACAAATTCTGGATATTAACATTATTAATAAATTTCCACCTTGCTTTGAAATCAGACACCTGAAAACAGAAGCAAAGAAACATATTTCACTACATTATGAACTGCAGGCAGCAGGCAGCAGGCAGAACCTGGACAAACATAGTACATGATTAAATGGTTTTAATACCTGTAAGGTGCTTAAACTTTTTTCCTTAAGCTTGGAATCTTTTTCTAAATAGATGACTTATGTTTTCATACTTTGTGCCTCTGTTCTGGAATAATATTATTAGATTATATGTATTAACACTTTCAATACTTTGCTTAATCCTGTTTTTTGTTTTGTTTTTGTTTTGTTTTTGTAATTAGATAAAAGCTAATGTCAGGAGATTTTGTCACATTTATGAACATTATGGACCTCAAACAGACGTACTGGTACATTGTTCACCAAATGGTAATGAAAATTTTAATAATAATCAAAACTTTACCATCTGAAAAGACTTATGCAAGTAAAAATTACGGTTGCATTTTGCTGCTATGGCAACCACTCTGTTGTGACATTTTATTATTTTCCAATCAGAAAATAAAGTATGGATTTCCAAAAGGCGTGTATTTTATGGAAATATTTTATTTTGCCAACAGTTGTGAAAAAGTGGTACCTCTGCATTAGGAGTTCAAAGATCATTTGAAAACAACATCCCAGTCAAGTTACATAAATATACAAGTGCAGCCTGGATTTTTGACAGACCGCAAATATGAAGGGGCACTTATCCCAAGGGACCAAATCTATCAGGTCCCATGTGACATAAATTCCATCTTTATTTATGGACGGATTCCACCCCGAGTATAAAAATGATATGGTTCTGACCTGAGACATGCTGGTTGACACTCACTACTGGGGACCACCGCCCTGCCCCGGCTGCTGAGCTTGTGCCAGGACAGCCTGTGCATGTTGGTGCATGCCCTGTTGGCGGTAATACTCCGCCCAGGCGGCACTGTAGTCCGGCTGACCCGTACTCGGGTTATATGCTAAAAGCAAAGTGAAAATACATTACAGTTAAGGTATTCATATCAGTTAAAAAAAAAAATTAAAAAAAAAAGAAAACAAAAGAAAAAAAAACATGCATATATGTACAAAGCAACTGTTAATATTTTTCATTGCCGCAATTGTCATCCATATCACTTGTGTATGATAATACCTAGGCTTGCACTATTCATCAGCCAATAAGCCAGTGGCTAAAAAGATGTGATTTAGCACACAATTTTGTAAAATTTAGCCAAACTGGCTAATTAAGATTACACAGTTATCCAGTAAGTCAGTTTTTGATAGAGATCTTTCAACTTGAGATACATTGTTTAGAAGCGTGAATGAAAGGAATATATATAAAAAAAGGGGAGGGGGGGGGGGCTCTGTGAACAGCCCATGCTCAGCTGACCAAGAGATTCATCAAACTTGTGGCTCTGTGAACTTGGGACAGGATAAAGGCCACCCATGCTCTGAGTCTGACCTTTATGGAAGAACACTAACATGTGCAGCATCAACATCCTAGTTCAAGTAGTTCTCAAGTTACAGTGAAGAGTAAAATTCATGAATGTTGCACTGTGACCCCAGAAATGAGGTCAAGGCCACTCATGTTCTGTCTAAGCATGACTTTCATAGAGAAAGATTCACATGTGCAACATCAAAGTCCTAAACCAAAATAGATCTCAAGTTATCTAGTGAACAGTAAATTTCATGCCAGTTATCTTGTAACCTTGGGAATGAGGCCAAGGTCCAAAAATCACTGAAGCATGACCACCTGCACAAAATATGCAGACACTTATCAAAGGTTCATCTCAACCGACTTTGACACAAATCTGGCCAAAATTATTTAAGTTATAATCAATACAAAAAATTTCCATGTTCAACTTCCCTATTGATAGTTTTCAAAAAGATTCCCCCCCCCCCCCCCCCCCCAAAAAAAAATCAGTCCAAAAATCACTGGAGCATGACAATTTGTACAGACTTATTAGAGACTCGCCCAAGGTACATTGCCACCAAGTTTGAAGTCAATCTGACCAACGGTTTTAGAGAAGTCGAAAATGTGTATTGTGGATGTACAAAAAAAGGACGGACCCTCACAAAAGCTCAGCTGACTAATAAGTCAGCTGAGCTAAAAAACTGCCACAGTGAACCTCATTATAACAACACACATAAACAACACAAGTTTTACAGCCAAAAAAGTCCCCTGACTTTGTTATTGGATTAATTTATTCAAATATTCACATATCTGATACCTGACAAGGAAACTTATGGTGGCATCATCTCAAGTTTTCACTTTTGGCTGAGGACTTTCATGTCATTTTAGCCATATTGGTTAGTGACAAAATTCCTAGCACAAGCCTTGAATACTTTAAAATGGTATCAAATCAATGCTTGCTTTTTTAAGAATACTGGGTTTCAAGTCCTATACATACATATATATATATATATAAATATACACATAAAATATACGACAACATGCACAAATAAGCCCCACAATCATGCGTAAGTTCCCATCAGTGTCACAACCGGACCACAAACCTAGCCTGATTGTTAAATGGGGGTTTACTCTAGCATATCTCATCTACTTGCACCACGAGAGATTCAATCCAGAGCCACGAGGGGGCCCTACATACCAGAACTGGTATACGACTGCTGTGAAGGGGCTTGCTGTGGCGCCATCTGTCCTTGTGTCTGCTGACTGGCCCCGTTCTGGTTGTAATATTTTCCATAATAACCCCAGGCCGTGGCACCAGCCTCCCCACTGCCAACTTTAGCTGTGAGGGACAGAAAAGGCCAATTTTGAAGAGTTGTGACACAGTTGGTTTAAGCCTGTTGCCCAAGACAGCAAATGTAAGATCTATGTGCACTCCTTAAAAACTAAGAAACATGATTGCATATTTGAACCATAACAAAATGACTGTTCCTTTTTGCAAGTACATGTACAGCAGAATCCACAGTTCTTGCCACAGAATGACAAGACCTGTTGGTCCACATAACACCAGGTCAATCTTGTGTACCAAACCTTGACATTAAGGACAACTGTACCAAGTTATCCAAAGAACCATCTCAAAGCAACATGCTCCCCCCCCCCCTCCTCCACCCCACCCCACCTAAATGGTAAGGCACAATTTTGGAAGAATTACTTTTTACATTGCAGAATTTGCTCTTTGAGCCTGCAAGCAGACATACTGCACACACAGAGCCATGCACAACAGGTATTGTGGTGGCCTTGTGCTAGCTGCTTCTCAGGAGGCAAAGCCTAAACTCCTCTGGAAAGTGTTTTAGTCAAGTGCAGTGAAACCTGTTTTGAGAGACCACTGGGAGGAACGACCACAGGGTCTGCCTTTTCAGACCATGATTACCACGTCCCTTTTGTCATCTTTCCCATGTTATTGAACCTCTATTGAGACCACTTACCTCATGTGACCACTTTTTGACTCCCCCCCCCCCCCGAGGCGTCTATCAGAACAGGCTTCACTGTATAAACCTGACCCTCTTGTCAAGTACTGACATGACCCTCACTCCTTTTTCCAAGGGGCAGTACACAAAGTAATAACAAAAAATGGTTGCTAAATTGTGACCAGCGTTATGCCAGCATATTTCATTTTAGATCTCACGTCCATTAAATGTTGACCAAGCTACATATACATGTACATCAGGAAACAGCATCATTATTATGGCTGTAGGATAATTCAACTTCTGCCCTGGGCTGAGCCTGTTACTGATGGCAACACAAAAATGTTCCAAATTCAATTACTACTATTATTATTATTTTGCAGAGTAATGCCTTGGGGGAAAAAAAGGCTTGCAAAATATTTTTTCCCTTCTTTTTAATAACGCTGACAATAAAGCTCTAGTCTCAGTGGAAAGTAATTTGACCAAGCTCAAAGAGCACCAATTTTTAGTCTTCCAATCACATTGATAGGTTTATCCCATACAAACTTACAACAGCATTAACCGAGGGATCATGTGCAAATAAAACCATTTCAAAACTTTCCAGAAACCATTTGGACTGGAGGGAAGGGGTCCAAGCTCACAATAAAAAAATTTGCTCATCTTTTTGTCGTATGCAATTTTACATTTTTCTGTTTTTATTTCTTTTTTAACTTTTTACCAGCACAGTTTAGCCATAAAGCAACATGTAGAGAGTCCCTCAAAACTTGTTCAGTTTGCATCACAACTTCCAAATCGAACCATTTGTCTTCAAAATGAATTAACTACATAATGCCACATGTTTTTTCCCATCTTTTTATGACAGAACTGAAAGGCACAATGATCAATTTCTGCCTCACACATATGTAATTCTAAAAACACATAAATAGTTCCACTTTGGGTTGGCAGCCATCTTGGACTGGGCCATTTTGGTTGATAGGGATGCAGTTGCGCCACCTGGTAGCAAATGGTGGTTAACTGATAGAGGACATAGACATATGTCCATATGTTGAAATAGTGTGCCAAGTACTTCACTAACTTGTGGTCTTTCACTTTCACTGTCAATGTGTGTATCGTGTGTATCAGTGAACTCACTGGACGTACTTTGTTTACTGAAGTATTCCTATGTATACATGTATAGATTAAGATTAACTTCGCTTTGACATGTTAAAATGTGCTGAATTACACAAAATGCAATTATAGGCCTATTGCATATATAGGATGCTTATTTTGGTCACATATTAACAGGGTCAGATCTAGGCCTTTAGAATATGTGGCCAAATCGGGAAATGAAACAGTATCCACTGCAGAATTGGACCGCAATCTTAATGAATTCATGTTAAAATGAATTATCCATCAGCATTTGGCTAATGGCACCAGCAGTCCCTGAAAACATTTCATATAATTCAAAGCATTTAAAACACTTTTCAACCAAAAGAAATTATTTCGCAGTTTCATTATAAAATTTGCTTATTTTGGTCAGCTACAAGTCCCCCAGGGACTGCTCTGATCATTAGCCAATCAGACAAACGCTCACATTTCTTGGAATTTGGCTGAAGAAATGTGTACAGGGCTAAAATGTTTCTAAATGAATCATTAAGGGACCAAGACTGAATTTTTGTAAATTATGCCTGTATTTCCAATTTTGACAGAAGCTTTCTTAAGTCTAGAACTATGCCTGCTCCGTCTACTCAAAGCCAATTGTATCCATATTTTTAACACTATTTTGTGTGTGCACACCACTTCCTTCCTTCTTACTCTCTTTACACAGAACATTATTTTTCATCATCTTAAAGTCAACAGGTTGACATTAATTAGTCTAATGGTACGAATTTAAAGCCCGTTTAGTGAAAAACTAATAGAGAAAATATACTGTAGCCTGTATATTTGTATAACATATTGTGAGTGGTTTTAAATGCTTGAACCTAAATACACACGAGCTTACTGAAAGAAAAGCTTGATTTTCAGTTTCATTCTTAAAATTGTGGCTTCCTTCTGATGACTTGCATGCGCACCTGCTACCATACAGTGACTATTTATGTTTAAATCAACACAAATGTAGGTTCCTGGAAAATGTATGTCCTATTGATGTTATGTATCAAATTACTTGGACTCAAGTTTGAGCCAAGAAGAAAAAATCGGGCTATAGAAGAATTAAGATTTTCGTCAAATTGGCTTATAGATGAAAATTCCTAGAGCTAGTCTGGTCTGACACTTTACTGATCTTTTTAAAGAGTGTTGGATGCTCAACGTATAAAATAAAAGGTTAGTGCTATACCCTGACAACTTCCCCCCATAATTAATACATTCTGTTCTAGGAGTAGAAATTATGCTACTGTCTGATTTAAATCAGCAAAATTAAATAAATAAAATCTCCCCATTTATATGACATGCATGTTGGTATGTGTGTGTTCCTTTTCCCCTGCCACGATTTGGGTTCTGGAGGGCCCTGATTACAACTGGGGGGTTTGCAAGTACATTCCACGAAAGCGGGGATATTGAACTGGGGTGAGTAGGGAAGGTAAATTGCAGTCCACAGGATAATTGAAGTTTTGGAATATTTTTTCTTTTTTTGTACATGATCCCTAAAAGAACCAATGTTTGTTAACTGTTCATGAAAACTAATGATGCGCATGATGAACTTGTGCAAGAACGCCATTTCCACAGGCCCAGTAGCAAGAGTCACGCCAGGTTCCTGTAAATTGTTTGTACAATGCCTACTGTGTCACAAACTAGGTCTAAAGACTAAAACAAAGGTAGGGTGGTGGTAATGAAGGTGGAGTAGCAACAACTCCAACAACATCATCCCTCACAAAAGTTGGTCTGTGCAACACAGTGTGGACATCTACGTTGCACTACACATGCACCAGACAGCGGACGTTTCATCGTTTAGCCACCAGAGGGTGCTACATACCAGGACTGGTATACGATTGCTGAGTCTGCTGCTGTCTCATCTGGTCTTGTGTTTGTTGTGATGCACTAGACTGGTTGTAGTACTTTCCGTAGTACCCCCAGGTAGAAGCCGAGTCCCCTGAGCCAGACTTTACTGCAGTGTACAGAAAACCAGACGGCAACGTCAATTTGGAAAAATTTGTGACACAGCAGGAACATTTTGGCACGAAACACTTCAATTAATCATCATGCAACAATGTACAGCGGTCACCATCTCCATATGCCATTCTTTGTGGTGGCTACTGTTTGCTCCCAAAGAGGGGCTTTCCCGATCCAAAACTTTTCAAGAGCATCTCTTGAAGGTGGCCCTTTTCCACATTTGACTTGACAAGATATGGACCACTTGACTGCACTTTACAAAAGTTCACCCACCTTTATCATCTAAAAATAAACAGAAAACTAGAGAGCCATGATTGCAAGCAATCACTAGTATGCTTCCCCCTGGCAGCTTTACCTGTGAACAGAGTGCCCACAATAGCCACCAAATAAAACAAATTCACCTTTGCTGCAAAGTGATCTATGGATATGTTGCACTGAAGTGAAATTCTAATGATGTAGTCTATTCCTATTTACACTAACCAGGGTTCTGTTATTCTCTTTAACTTTTTTTTTTTTTAACAGTTCCTACGGCCATCAAAGCCTGTACTCCAAGAATGCTTGTCCATCCTTGCAAATACCATTTAGAAAAAAACAAAATTTGTGGTTGCTCCCAGGGCTAGTGTTTTGCAATTCTAACTTGCCCTGTTTGGAATCTGATTTGTCCTGGGCTAGCAGACATGCAAATTTGTTAGCTCTAACTGATGAATAAAATTTGAACAAAATCCTTCTCTCAGAGGCAACTTTAAGATATTGCATGAACGAAGCAAATTCACTGTAAATAGGTCAGAGTAACCAAACATTATGTCACAGTGACCTGGAAATCTTGTCAGCTAATTTTCTGTTTTATAACAACTCTCTGTACCTAACTTGTGAAGAATCCATCCGAGCACTTTAACTCTTTCACTGTGGGATGCAACTGTCTTCGAATTCCAAGATGGCTGCCAAATTATGTGATATTTGACCTTTTAAATGACCTTCAGACTTCTGTCCCTGAAACTGACCTTACTGAAAAGTGCATTATGTACTTAAGTAGTTTTTTTTATTTGAAATGAGTGTGTACTTAAACATTTTTAAATAGGAACTGTTGGTTTGTGCAAGAGGAAAGGGTTTGTAACCTGCAGCTTGCCTGTAAAACTGACAAGGTTGGCTAAAAGTCCTATGTTACACAAGCAAAAAACAATGTTTATATAATACTGGTTACCTTTATTTATTGTATTTACCATAAATATATAAGATTGATTCAAAGGAGCAAAAATGGATCACCTTCAGATGGAATAAATGGCAGCATCAGATACATCTTTTGCTTTGTGTGTTTTAGGTCTTTAATTCCAGGATAGTCACCAACTATTATTACTTTTGACCTGTGGAAGTGACCTTGTAACCTTGACACTGTCTTTGCAAAATAAAAATCATGATGTACATTGCTACTGCGGACAGGACAGCGTGCTGCTGTTACATTACGTTGGACTGTGCTTAAATACCAACAGCACTATGACGGTGTGCAATGGTATCTACATCATAATTAATACCTGGTTCCCGTAAAAAATAAATTTGGTACAGAATGGGTATTCGCAATGTCGGCATCTCCTTTTTATTTCTACCTGGTTTGGTGAAGAATCTTTTTTTTTTTTTTGTCGGGTTTACCATAAGGGACAACCTGTGGTTAGGTGTGTCTTTGCCTTGTGTGGGGGCCTTGGAAAGCACGATTTAATGTTCCTGGACTATAAATATCTGTGTGTAGATTTTCGTCGGAATTCACAAGCGGATGTGAATTTGTGCATGCGTATCAATTGAAAGTAAGCTAAGACATTTTTTTTTTTCTTAAATAAGGTCCATGACATGTTACAGTGACTTGAAAATCTGATCATCTAAAAACATCATGCATCAAGGATTGGTATGGACGTATGGATAAAACTAAAACATAATGCCTCCCTTCATTACCAGGGGAGGCATAAAAAGCGTGTAAATTTCTCATCTGTCACCACTAACACAGTTATTACCACTTCTTTGCTAGATCTCGCAGGATTTCCAGGCAACTGTTGAAAAATACACCACTTCTCCCCCCTTCCTACCCGTCTTATAACATGGGGCCCGACCATGACATGTGACATTAGTTTAGTGGACCCAATATCTGAAGTGTCAAACTCATATGAACACAAAGACAAACTCACATGTGTCGTTATCTGCATCCTGCCACTGGGAGTAGGTGGCACCGCCTCCACCCCCACCACTGCTGCCCCAGCCCTGGGGAGTGTAGGATTGCTGTGGTGCTGGTTGCCTGACAACAAAAACACATTGCTTTCTATGCATCGCGTCGGCAACTCCAACATATATATTCGATTTCCTCTAAAACCAACACGTCTGGTTTTTCTAAATCGTACATTATCTGTCCTAATTACTGAAAAATCTTCATTGTTTTTCTTGGTCCTAAAAGGTTATTTTTTTCCTTAATTTTAAACATTTCCCTCTCAATTTTTTTGGATGCCAAAGTATTTTTTCACACTCTCTTGTATCAATCATAAAAACATTTATGTACTTGTCAAAGTACAAAATCTAACAGCTCACACTAGAGTGAAAATTAAGTTGTTTTTTGGGGGGGTAAGTGATCAAATTGAGGGCAATGGTACATCCATGAGGAACATAAGGTGTTTGAACAATGCATGTATATATGAAAAACTTCCATGTCAGGTGGACATAATCGAGTGTACTTACGATTGTTGATCATAGGCACTACGTGTACTCCCATAGGAATCGTAACCACCACCGCGTGAGCCACCTATACTACTGTCACCCCCTGGACCACCTGATGGACTTGGACTGGCTCCATCTGGTGGCTATACAAAAAGAAAAAATACCAATGCAAATGTCAAAGGTAACTTTACCACGTACATTGTACTGTATTCCGAAAGGACTTCTGCAGTGGATTTGTAGGTCCTAACAGAAGAATTTGTGAAGTCTGATTTCACAGAACAAAATTGTATCTCTTTATCACCAGCTATAAGCTTGAGCTTTTTCTCCCCAATATATCTGTCGCCCCACTTAAGTAAGATTTCACCACAGGAAGTGCGACCTGACCAAGTTACACCCTTCTGCATTTATCAAAAAATATATTGGTGAGTGGGATTGGCTAAAGGAGTTCCCAACTATATTCAAAATTTCCAGTATTCTAGGCACCAGTCCACATGATGTATTTGGTCACGTGACTGGTCAGTTTGTGTTCGATTCACAAACCTGTGGCAATCAAAACTTTTGTTTGTTTACTTTTAAACCACACTTTAGACAGCCCTGCAGAATAACAATTACATTTACCGAGATGTACGCTAATTAGCAAGTTTAACCTTTCCACACTAGTACTCAACATCAAATTTAACGACACTACCAGAGTCCATGCAGGTACATTCGCGTTTGAGTTTAATAGTAAAACTTTATAATCAACACATTTTGCAATTTGCACCAAAAAGGTTGCATTTTTATACATCAAAGCATATGTCAAGCCATGCTACACGGTTCCACATTTGTACTACACTGTGCTCTCCCATCCCCAATCTTTTCTCCCTGAATCCCGAGATTTGATTACCTGAAAGCAACACACATCACATTGCTGAGTTCAGTAAAATCCTAATCAATTCTCTTAAATTTGCCCCATAACATCGATGAAAAAGCACCAATATCGTGAAAAATGCATGAAAAAAAAAAAAATAAAAAAAAAATCCCTTCATCGAAATAATGCCAAAAGTGCCTGGACACAAAACTTTGGTGGCCTTACCAAGCCAGCTCTTTCACAGACCAGCTGAATGGCATGTTGTATTTGTGCAGGATCACCACGAATTGAGAAAACCTTCTCCATAGGATTAAGCGTTGGCTGTCGCTGAAGTTGCACAAAGGCACCAGACTGTCTGTTGATTTCGCGAATAGTTTCACCCCCTACAATCATATCATATATTGTTGTGCCATGATGGAAGACATATCAGAGCCAGACACAAACTTGAATGATCTGTAGCGGAAATTGGAAATAGAAGCATAAATAACAAACCTTCTGTGGCAGCCTTTTAATAATTCATTTCACACTTCTTAGCCATTTACAAGTTTTTTTAGCCAAACCAAAAACGTTGCAACATCACAAATATTTTAATATTTCAGAAATTGTAAAAGTTTGTCCCTGTTACCTTTGACCTTTATAACTGAGGCTGTTTTCTGAATTTGTTCAATCTGATAGCTTGTTTCCTACACCTTTTTATTAGTTTGTTTTAAAACAAACCTGTATATTCAAAGGGCTTTCTAAATAAATAAAAAAAAATTGAAGTGAATCTTAACTCTAGGTCCTGCATATGTGGTTAAATCAAGGATTACGAAAAGACTTAATCAAGCATTAATTTGGAAGCTTTCACCCATGCATCAAGCATGTTTTGCAGCATTAAATACCAGGACACGCTTTTAATGTGATGGCCGCTCCTTGCCTTTGCTTTGTATTTGGTTGAGACAATCGACTTGAATTTAAAGAATGTATGCACATAAAATACATGTATGTAACAAGTGCTTGCTTATTATGGCAAGACTTAAGAGAACTTATTTGACATAGTATATGCACCAATACATATAAAAAAATAACAAAATTCAAATTGGACACCAAATAGACCTGACAACCAAGCACAGAGTGAAAAAAGGCTTTCTAAATAAATAAAAAAAAAATTGAAGTGAATCTTAACTCTAGGTCCTGCATATGTGGTTAAATCAAGGATTACGAAAAGACTTAATCAAGCATTAATTTGGAAGCTTTCACCCATGCATCAAGCATGTTTTGCAGCATTAAATACCAGGACACGCTTTTAATGTGATGGCCGCTCCTTGCCTTTGCTTTGTATTTGGTTGAGACAATCGACTTGAATTTAAAGAATGTATGCACATAAAATACATGTATGTAACAAGTGCTTGCTTATTATGGCAAGACTTAAGAGAACTTATTTGACATAGTATATGCACCAATACATATAAAAAAATAACAAAATTCAAATTGGACACCAAATAGACCTGACAACCAAGCACAGAGTGACTGCCTTAAACTTGAACTTGCACAAAAATGTCAAAAAATCAACCTCACCCCATGTGTGCAATAAGAAAAAAATCGATCAAGCTGTACTCTTAACTTGGTTGTTCTACTTTAATTGTAACCTTGCGTTACCTAACTATCACTGACAAGAAACAAAACCCTTCTTCTATCCAATGTGAATACATTCAAGCATTTATAAAATGCTGTAAAGGGATGTTTCAATAAAAAGAGCCATGATGTACTTGACCTACAAGTGCAGCTTTTGGAATATATCGAAACACCTCCCCTCCTTCAGCGCACTAAACTTCTGCGCTTGGAAAGGGAGAAACATTTGATTCACCAATTGAATTCCATAAAGCCTTTTGGTCCTCAACTTCATGGGGAGATGAGCTCACTCGCGCTGTCAAATGTAACGAACCTGAAACTAGGGTTTGAGTCTAGAATGCACATGTGCATGGTCGTGCACAATGTAGCAATGTAATTGTTACCCCTCATTATAAATATGAAGCACTTTCAAAAATCCCTGCCAGTGCCTGATGAGACCTATCCAAGGTCAAAATGTGCTGTTACTACATTGGCTACCTTAAATGTACCTTTTGTAGTATTATGCATGTGTGTGTTTCTTTTCATTAAAATCCTTGCTGTAGATTGCACTCAACAAAGCAAAAGAAGCCCCAGAAGCTATCTACTTAATTTTATGCGTCGTAACAAATGCATATGGTGACGGAAAATGTTTGTTTTCAAACAAATGAAGGACAGAGCTGATGGAAATTCTTCTCTCAAATTTACCGACCAGCGTGCAGGTTTTTAAACCCAGGGTACAATCATGTTTCAACAAGTGTCCAGTGCCACAGATACTCCATACAGTACTCACCTTTGCCTATTACCAAGCCACACTTATCTGCAGGTACAGAGTATGTAGTCTCAGACTGTCTGTCATCTGACCATCGGTTTCCACCTCCCCGGCTGCCACCGCCGCCACCTCCACGACCCATACCTCCTCCAAATCCACCGCCGTCTCGTCTGTCCCCAAAACTTCTTGGCCGATCTTCTCTATCTCGGTTTCCCCAACCACCACCACCTCCACCTCGACCACCCATGGGTGGCCCGCGGGTGCCTCTATTCTGTAACAAGCAATATTTACGCGTATAACTTTCAATGAAATATATACTTCATTTTTTCAAGACAGAGACACAGTGAATAGAAAACACTGGAATTCTGTTCCTTCCTTTTCTGAATTGAAATGCTTCAAGAAAAGGATGCTTCTTTTTCACATGTTTTGAGTTAAAAGTAACAAATCTAGAATCTCCAGAAAAACAGAAACTGCCAGGAGCTCTACGTATATGACCTACATGGACATAAACTTCCAAGAAAGCATCGGGAAATAAACACAGCAGATATCTTGAGTAAAAGCTGTCATACATTGCAGGGCTCGACAATTCACTTGTCCGATTGCCCGGGACACGTCAGAATTAATCTCCGGCAAGTTAAAATTAATGATTGCTTGCCCCTTCAAGCAACCTTTTTTTTTTTTTTTCGCTGGGAACTCATATTCCTCAAGTTTTCATTATCCAGTTACAAGTTGTGCTTGTTTCCAAGGCTGACAAAAGGGCGGTAAGAGGTGACGATAATCTGTTGTCATAACAGCGTTTGAAGTCAGAGCATTGTGCGTACGCTGAAGAAATACAGTGGTCAAGTCAGAGCTTTTGCCACTTGCGATATGCTGCCGTTGACTGCAGTCCACATTTTGTTAACATGCCAATGCAGGCATGTGTGCGGGGCACCAATAGGTGATAATATTCCCTAAGTAAACACAAATCAGGTTTAAACTATTACTTGGTTGTCAGTTGTATTCATCACGACTTGATTTCTGTCAAAACAAGCAGATATTTTCCCTGTACGTGTAGCGTGCATACAATTACGAGATCAAAGGTACTGGCAGTTATAGGCTTATGGAGTGGGGCCACAGCAACTCATGGTCAGTCTGGTCTGCCCCTAGGATGTCAAAGGCAGCACAAAAAAATATTAAAATTTGCACATGGAATTCTTATGCAAATTAACACCAAATACCATTTATCACTGGATTCTAGCAGTGTTGGAAAAAATAAAGACAAAGTACAGGTGCCCCCCATGCAGTGAGATAACTTCCCAGGCAACAACAGCAGCCTACAACAAACTTCTCCAAACTTTTCAAGGTTTGTACGAACCCTGATTAGCAGCTGTTTGTGTACAGTTGTAGAAATGATGGCAATGGTGTGCACACTCAACTTCTTATTTGAAATATTTAAATTTTCATTTGAATTAAGAACACTGTTTACTGCGAGGAGCTTGCCAATACTGTATACCCAACTTGACCAAGATATATGTACCCATAGCACTAACGGTAGGTACACAAATGATATGCATCCCACCATAGCATCTGAGGCAACGAGGAAGAGGATCCTGGAACCAAAGCAACCATTAAATCTTTGTTGAACTTTACCTGGGATGCGGATTCCTATAGTCCCAAAAATTACGCTGTATGTTTCATTGTAAGTCCCCCTTCCAAATAGCTTAACTTTCAATTTGTAGTTTTAATATTTTTGCCAGATTCACTATTTTAACAGTCATAGCTAGCATTGTGGTAAAATTGGACATATTTTTTTGTGAATTTGCAAGTGGCAATACACGGCAAATAAAATTTAAGGTGAATGGTTAGTCTATGCCTTTGTTTGTGGATTGAAAACAAAAAAAAAAAAACACGTTTGTTTATACCATCAAGTTATATCTGGACAAGCTAATTTTATAATCAACTTGCCCTGTGGAAGAAAGATCTTTTAAAAAAAAAATGTCAAACCCAGAAGAAGCACGGGGGCGTACACACTTTTTACAATGCTGAAACCCATGTCAACACTGGTAAATCTGCAGTTGCAGCTGGCGTTACAAAGACTGCATGCAAGTTCCTGATGTGACTGGGCAAGAAACTGATTTAGTCAACGGTGGGCAGCATGAATGCCTACCTGGACCAGAAGACAGAAAAAAAAAAAACAAAAAAACAAAAAAACAAAACAAAAAAGAAAAAAAAAAACCTGTGATGTCTTATGGAACTGCCTCATCGAGCACAAGACCAGCCTTTGATGTTCGGACACAGAGATTCAGTTATACAAAACTGGGTCAGGAAAGCCCGCATTGCAAGTGGGGTAATCAAACGGTGTATCGTTATGGCAGCAACATTCAGCATTGTCAACAAGTGGGACAGAAAAAGACTGTTGGCACTTGGTGGTTCAATTCAAATCACAAAGCCATGAGGCTCGACCTCTATTGAAGAGGACCGGATTTGTAAAGAGAAGGGGCACCAAGGGAGCGAAGCAGTTGCCACACGACTTCTAACAGGTAACAGCACAGTATGTTGCCAGGGTACTAACAGAAGCAGTAAGCCAGTTCCAGATAAGCAGATGATCATCATCGACCAAAAATCAGAATACAGCAAAATAAAAGCAATTTACAGTACACAGACTTAGAACTATAACCTGAATTGCATACTGTCAAATTACAAGTGAATTAAAATAGACAAGGTCAGGCCAGTGTGTGTGACAATTCACAGAACTTTTTTTAATTTACTTTACTAGTACTCAGTAATATTAATCAATGGACACTCCGAGCTGGATTGATACAAACATCCATTTCTGTCGCACTCTGCGTTCTATGATGTTGACAGCTCCTTGGCATGAAGCCATAAATGATGAACGCATCATGCTGTATCCATGCTATTCTTTCCTTACAGTCGAAAATTTTATCTTCAAATTGAAACAGAAATTATTCTGTAACCGACATGAAGAGTAACTATTCAAATGACGTAACCTTTCATGATACATTTTAATTATTAAAATGTTTGATAAAATTTCATTCTTTTCCTTCTCGTCATACCGAACTTCTAACACCTTGAACACACAGCATGACCTGGATACTTGACCTAGTTTTGTTATTGGGTACAACCTTGGGTCTGGGTACAGTATTACTGTCAGCCAACATTATCAACAGTGTACACAGAATACTCTTTCTTGCCATCCTCTCCCACCCACACAAATATTACTCTAAAATGTTGATTTTTGGTTGAAAATTGAATATTGATTGACATTTTCACAATTAGCTAAAAACGTACATCGATCTTGATCTTGACCCCCCCCCCGACCTCTATAATCTATGTGAAAATGTTGATAAAAATAGCCAACCCCTAAAGTGTGTAAAGTTTCAATGATTTAGGTTAAAGGAAATTAGCACAATAAGTTATGGGCTGGAGGTCAATTATGAATACACACACGGGCAGACAGACGGATAAAAAAGCATTTCCTATATGCCTTTCCTCAATAGGAGGCAGCATAATTAGAACACACATGATTTCGTAACAAAACCACTGAGCAAGGAGTTCAGGGGTACCTTTCAAAGATTATCCACAAGGTCATAAGAGGGGTGTGTGAACGGCCGTACTCAGCTGGCCTTGACATTCATTCTATACGTCCTACCCTGATCCATGGGTAGCCAGAAGTGTTTTTGAGCAACTTGGAAACAATGGCCGAGCAGTTCAAGAATAGAAAATTTAAAAGTCCAAGAATTAGTGGGCCGTGACCTGCTCAACAAGCTGGGTATATTGGTAGACTCACCGAGGGTTCATCCCCACCAGATTTCAAGAGAACCTGTGTGACAATTTTTGAGAGGTTGAAAACTTGAATTGAGGACGAAACGGGACCACTGACTGAGAGATCATTCTTCTACCTGTAAGGACTGATAAGTCAGCTGATGTACCACGATGTCATAAGACTAGCTTGGACCTCTCTGCCAGCATGATCAAGGTGCTGTTCCAGGAACACAGACCTGTCAAGCCAAAGCTCATGGAAAGGAAAATCCAAATAAGCAACATCAGCTGGATTCCAGACAAAGGTTTGTAAGCCTCTATCAAAATTACTTGGGGAATACATTTTTGGCATATTACACGCAACGTCTTTCACAGTAGCTCTACAGGCAAAAGCACTGAACACACAAAACTTGGGCTACGCAATTTTTCTGGCTCTCCATCCTTTTGACCCAGAAGCTTATACATGTATTGCTCACATCACGAATACCAAATACATTTTTTCCAAACTTACCAATGCACTTTGAATAAGTTCATTGATCATGCTGGCGGCTACTTCTTTCTGTTCTGGTGGGCCAGTGATCACACATGTTCGCTCCGAGCCATTGGGATCTTCATCTGAAACAGAAAAAAAAAAAAAAAAAATCAGACTGAACGGAGACTACAGAATATAAACCTCTATTCCTGTGACATACTCCACTCCTTGCAATCTTTGCCCAATTGTCTTTACCCCAGAAACAAATTATGACACTACCATGGTAAGGCAGACGACATGCAGAGTTTGATATGATGCCTACAGAACAGCCTTCAAAATCAAATCAAAATCAAGTTTACTCATCCTTCAAATAAATACTCCCCAACTCCTTTAACCAACGCTTTCAGTGCCACACTTTGGACCCAGTCGTTAGCTTTCCTTGACATTCTGTTGACCTGGACTATTATATTCTATGTAACTTGAGGCATGCTGGTACTTAAATGAAAGGTCTTTACACAAGGAATACGACCCTTATCTAAACTTCCGAGCAGTTCATTTTAAGTAGTTTGACTTTCATGGCAGTTGGCAAGGAAAAGAATTTAAGACGTCAGACATGAGTTGGCATACTTCTATGACACACGTTATCTGTGTGTATTATTGAGCAAAGAAACGCTGGCCACCGTGTTATCTTGTGCAATCACGTGCTGTCAGTTATTTCAAACTTTGTAAACTTCCTGCCACGTTTCACTGAGGCTTTAATTTTACTCATTACAGGGATGTCGGTATTCAATTTGCACCAAGACAACTCTAATTCAATCCATGCTTAAAACATTCCTTTTTCTGTTGGTTTTAACTGCATGGCTGCATGGTATGCGATCAAAATTTGTGACAGCATAACTACCGAGATTATGAACTTCAGGATATTCATGAGGCTGGCAGTAGTTACTGCATGTTTGCAGACAAATACAGGAAAGAAATGACCAAACTACTTTTTGAAATACAATTGTCAGTTACCATGCTGGTTTTGAAAAAAAGTTCTATCTTTCTTTCTTCCTTTTTCCAATTTAATTCGCTGACAATAAATACTGTTTTCAGACAGACAGCTGTGCTTTGCAATATTTCCAATGGCAAACACGATGCTAAAATTTAGAAACGGTCTTCAGAAATGAAGGCTACGATAAATCAAGTGCATTTACCAGCATCCTACTTACTCTGACTGAACTGAACACGTGCACCTGACTCCACCTGTATCTTTCGGATCATGTCACCACCTTTGCCAATAACCACGCCAACTGCTGTTCGAGGCACCATGATCTGAAATGGAGCAAGCTGAACAAATAACATCCTGGTTTTTTTTTAATTATTCACCCTTTCCATCATTCTTTAGTAAATACTTTAAAAATACTGCATACCCCCCACCTCAACACACAAATTAGCATTATAAAAAGTAACAATTTCCCCCAAAATTAAACTACAATTGAACTATAATTGTGCAAAAGCAGTCCATCATCACTAAAAATGTACAGCCCCATGTTCTGGCTCTCTCTCTGCTTACTCTTATTCACGCTAGTCATACCTGAAGAACTGAATTGACGATTGCTGCGTTATTCCTTTTCAGGCTGAAACTACCTCAAATCTTGCACATCATCAAGAGTGACTTTCTAGCATCCCTGGGAAGATGCACTGATGATCTTTCATTATACTGAGTTGTTTCACATCGAAATGTTTTGTTTTATGAGCACACTGCACCCAGAAATGGTCAACACTTGGTGTGCGAGTTCCAAGAGTACATTTTACAATCACAAAATATCTGAGGAACACATACCTCAAGTGCCTTGTCCATGATCAAATCATGAACCATCTCCTTTGCTTTCTAAAATAAAAAAAAAAAAAATAAAAAAAAATGAATAAATAAAATGGGAACATCTTAAATAAATGCATGGGGAAGTGGATCTCTGAATGTTAGACACAGCGATCTAGCATTGTTAAAACATTCAATTTCAGTAAAATTTAACTTTCAGCACATACTACACATATCATTTTTTCTCACACATGTACAGATCAGGGTCAGATCTACACTTGATAAAATCTGGATTCACAATAAGAATTATTAGAAATACTGGGATAATTAACAAAGATTCTTACCATGAGTCTTCTACAAATCCTTAAAAAATATTTTAGCCCTTTACACATTTTTCCATTACTTTTTTATCGTCATTAAGTTCTCTTAAATAATCATTTACAAGTGAATGAGCAATTTGACTGCTGGACACTATGTACTAACCATTCCTGTCAGTCCCTTTAGTAGTTGCACATGCTTAACAAGTTCATGCAAGACTTCAGGCAACAAGCCAGAAGCACATGATGCCTTACCTCACAGCGAGATGGGTCTCCAGTGATCCTAAGGGGCTTGTCCACATTCATCTGTTGTGTACCATCTTGAATGAGGACCATCTTGACACCCGCCCGTTCCTGAGATACAGACAACACTGCAGTGAACCCATGTCCGCATAGCACAATGACAGTCAGAACAAAAATTCCGACTTTGTCAAGCACATTCTGAATTGTTCTCAATCATTAGGTAAATTGGCAGCAGGTGTCAAACTCACAAACTGCTTCCCCCTACAGGGACACATTACAACAGTGACCTTTTGGTCTCAATCTAATGTCACATCTCATTATTGTAAGAGAAATTATCTGGGTTTAAAAAAAAAGAAGCTAGAATGGCCTAAAGACCACCTTGGCTAAGAAAGACACCTAGCAACCTTTAAAAAGGGTCAAGGTTGATGTAAGTTGAACTTCACCAAGATTTGAATTGAGATACTTCTACAATATAAGCTGCAGGAGATGACCAAGGCCTTAAAAAAAAGTTTCAGACAGACCCAACTCTGAACCCATGGACTCCATTTTTTATCTGCCCTAACATCAACAATGTCGAAGCAGCACTAAACAAGAGGGCTGTGTGAACAGCCCATGCCTCAGCTGATCTTGACATTCATCACACTTGCAGCTCTATGAACTTGGGAAAGGATCAGGGACACCATGTTCTGAGTAAGTCTGACCTTTATAGAAGAACACTTACATGTACAACATCAAAGTTCAAGTAGTTCTCAAGTTATAATGAAGAGTAAAATTCATGTATGTTGCACTGTGACCCCACAAACGAAGTCAAGGTCATTCATGTACTGTCTCAGCATGACCTTCATACAGAATAATTAACATGTGTAGCTAACTCAAAACAGATCTCAAGTTATCAAATAAACAGTAAATTTCGTGTCAGTTGTCCTGTGAATTAGCATTAGAATGCCCATTGACTTACATAGTAATCAATAGGAAAGCTCCACTGACTGGTAAGTACCGTAATTGAAAATCCTTAAAAATCAGGAATCCAAAGCAGTGCCACCTACTAAACAACTGTTTGACCCTTCCACAACAACATATCCATCACATTCCCACTAAATCTGAGGGACAGTTCTGAAAACAAGTGAAAAATAGCAAAACCATACAAAAAATTCATAAAAAAAATTGCCCCGCCACCTGGTGAACAAATTGGAAACTAGGTGTCCCCGGGAGTGTCTATAAACGATATCAAAGCAATTGGGTGAGCGGTTTCAGAAGAGAAGAATTTTGAAGGTTTGCCCCAAAAAAGAACAAATTCATAAAAAAACCAAAAATCAATAGAGCATAACCATTTGAACACACTTGATAGAGATCCACCCAAGGCACATCCCCACCAAGTTTGAAGTAAATCTGGTCAATATTATTAAAGTTATGACCATTACAAGAAATTCCCAGGTTAAACTTTCCTATTAAAACTTTTGTAGTGATTTTTGAAAAAAAATCATACAAAAAATCCAAATTCATTGGAACAAACCTGGTAGACACCCACCCAAGGTACATTGCCACCAAGTTTGAAGCAAATCTGGATGATGGTTTTGGAGATAAAGTCGAAAATGTAAATTAGCATTAGAATGCCCATTGACTTACATGGTAATCAATAGTAAAGGTGCATTCAAAAAAAATATAAAAATCAATGGAGCATGACCATTTGAACAACTTGGTAGAGATCCACTCAAGGTGTATCCCCACCAAGTTTGAAGTCAATCTGGATGACGGTTTTGGAGAAGAAGTCGAAAATGTGAATTAGCATTAGAATGTCCATTGACTTCCATAGTAATCAATAGGAAAGCTGCATTGACCGACAAGTACCAGAATTGAAAAAATCGTTAAAAATCAGGAATCCGCAGCATTCCCACATGGTGAACAACTTTGTTTGACCCTTCTACAAGGAACATATTCACCATGTTTCAGCTTAATCTGAGTGACGGTTCTGGAGAAGAAGTCAAAAATAGCTATAAACACAAAAATTCATAAAGAATTAGGATAAAAATCGCAGCGCCACCTGGTGAACAAATTAAGAACTAGGAGTTCCAGGGAGTGTTCCTGTGTGATATCAAAGCAATACGGGCGTTCCGAGTTAGGGATATTTTTTAACACCAGGCTTCGCATGGTAGATTTTCTTGCTCCGCACATGCCCGACATGCTTGGTAACGCAATTCCGCGGTCAAGCTTTCCCGGGGTAATAGTAGGCCGTGACCAACACAGCGTGACAGAGAAACCCATAAGAGAATCGACATGCAACAGTGATCGTTCTGGGATTGCCCCATTCAGGACGGTGGCCACTAGGCTCTACAAAATCCATCCTGGCTAACTTTGTCATATCGACAGACAGCCAAAAAAATCCCACCACAGAATAGAACAGAACAGTGATCGTTCAGTTTCAGTGAACATGGCGGGAAATACGGACGACGGAGCGGCGATTAACGTGATTGAACAGACGGAAAATGAACAACACGACAAATTGTCAAAGATGAAAGTGGCTTAAGAAGTTTCTATAAATTGCCTACCTAATAAGCAAATGTGACTGGACACCCAAGAATGTTCAGAAGTGCCGCGAATCCAGGGGCTACCAACTTGCGGAACAGGGGCGCATCCATGGGGTTAAGTTACACGTGCTGTCCAACTTTGCTTCATGCAAACTTTTGTATGTGAACAAGACCAATCTCGCAAGGCGAGGCACTGAACCAGGTCTGGGGAATAGTCACGGAAGAAGGGGTCATCCATACTGGCTTTAATAATAATTATTCGATATTGATTTATTGTTTAATGTCGCCAAATTTAAACAAATAATAACAGCTGATCTGAAAATGCTTGAAGGCCTACAGTGTGCCAGTGATCAGGTAACAAAGTTTGCAGACAGTGTATTGCGAATTTAAGTCAGGTGCTTTACTGTTAATTTCTGATTGCACCCGTCAAGCGCTAATCTGGTTAGTGGTCAGCCAAGCGCGAGGATCTTCAAAGCACTGGCAGAAGTGCGCCCTAGGCTAATCCCTCAGAACTCACCGAGTCAATCAAGGGTGACTTAATGCATGGTTAGTTGTGCCACAATGCAGGCCCCAATTTGTATAGGTTTTGTCTCAGGTTTTGTGTCAATATTTTTCATAGTGACCGTGTTTTCTGCTATCTTTGGTACATCCTGGTATCTTACAGTTGTACACTGGCATGCTTTCTTGCAGTCACACTTGTAGATTATTGAAATAACCGGCGTTAAAAAAATGACACCAACTTTCCTGTGTTAACTCAATGGGGAAAAATGGCGAGACTTGAAAGTGTCCTCCGAGACTTGGACAAACGTCCGTGACTTCGCGGGAACATAGTAGTCAGCGCCACCGGTGGCAAAAATTGTCCCTATCTCGGAACTAAGCTATTGGGTAAGCGGTTTTGGAGAAGAAGATTTTTTAAGATTTACCCAAAAAACAACAAAAAAATTCATTAAAAATCCAAAAATCACTGGACCGTGACCAATTGAACAAACTTGGAAGAGACCCACCCAAGGCACATCTCCACCAAGTTTACAGTGAATCTGGCTGACGGTTTTTGAGAAGAAGTCGAAAATGTGAATTGTGGACGACGGACCCTCAAAAAACCTCAGCTGACTGACAAGTCAGCTGAGGTAAAAACAGGGTTCATACAGCTTGGCAGCTTTCAAATTCAAGGACTTTTCCAGAACCTTTTTACAAAAAATTCAAAGAATTTCCAACCCGATTGATTTTTTTTGTATCTTGCGGTCTACTTTTTCAGGTTTCTTTTTGTGAGAGGAGGTAGTGATCCAGCTAATGTAACTTTAGGAGGAATGTATATCAGTGGACATTTAAAATTCAAGGATTTTTTAAGGACCTTAATGCAAAAACATTGATTTTCCAGGTTTTCAAAAAGCATAGCATATTCAAGCACTTTCAAGGACCTGTATGAACCCTGAAAAACATTAAAATCTGCATGGAGAATTCTTATGAAATTATAATCAAATGCCATTCTTCAATGGCTTCTAACAATGTTGAAAAAAATAAAGATCAAATATGTAGGTGCCATGACTTGACTTCCCGGGCAAAAACAACAAAAACTACCAGTCACATGCAAGTCCCCTACCACTGCACACTTGCCTCTGACTCCAAATAAGTGTTTTTGCTATCACAATGGAACTGTTATTTCCGAATGCTGCAAAAAAAAAAAAAAAAAAAAAAAAAAACAAAGCTTGCTGTTTGTGTGTTCCCTCCATAAATTACGGAAGATTCCCACATGTTCACAGGGCAGAAACCATGATGATGACCCTGTAACACGAGACGTGATTGGCTCATTTTTGCATATGACCCAATTGACCTATCAGGTAATGTGTCACTGGTCACACCACAAGGCCATGCAGCTATTTGTTTTCAGTGGTCGGATGAAACCATAAATATATTTTCATAGTAACATAAAGGCGTGTAATTTCTGTTGCGTCACTTTCTAAAATGAAGTGTAATTGGCATTGTGCAGGCACCTATCACCGAAAACATGCACAACAAACTGTGGTGTGATCATGCCCACGTGCAGTGAGTGGGTTAGGCTCCTGATGAAGTGTGCCCCTATGTGATAATGTGAATTTGTGCAGACCAAACATTGAACTCTGGGGTCAGTTGGGAAAAGAGTAATATTCTGCATCCCTAGGGCTATTGTTCTTGGAATAAAGCAACGTGTCTGTGTTCTCTACAAACAGGAAAACATATATCATAAGTTAAAATAAACGTTATCGAGAACAGGGAACATTGAGCAACAAACAGAACAAAGATTTCAAAGATTTCTTTTTTTTTTTGCCCCATGTGGTGACAATGATTTCACTCGGAGGTCGGTCTTACAAGTTTTCCATGGACTCCAACATAGATTCACCAAGTATGCAAAAATGGAAATATATCAATTACCTGTAACTGCCTGATTGTCTCACCACCTTTCCCAATGACGAGGCCAACCTTGTTACCCGGAACCATCATCTCAACCATGGTGCTGGGGGAGTCGGAGTTGCCTTGTGCCAAAGCATCAGGCACTCCCCCCCAGTCTCGCTCTGGCCAGGTATTCAGGGTTGGTTTTTAAGTGAAACTGAAAGAAAATATTAAGTTTGACATTCAGTGAAACTGACAGTAAACTACACATACTTTCAATGTAAAAAGTGGACTGAAGGGTCCGCCAGGAAAAAAAATGCTGATATTTGCTCAAATTAGACCATGGTGACACCAAAATCTAATCAGTTCAACTTGGCATACTAGATAGGCATACTGCCAAATTTAAGCAAAATGTGTTTGACCATTCTTGAGACATTGTGGTAACGAGCCCTAACGAGCATTAATTAGGCTGCCATTTGCTCAAATTAAGTCATGGTGACACCAAATCTAATCAGTTTATCTTACCAGGCAAGATAAGCATATACATGTATCGCCAAATTTGAGCAAAATACATGTACACATCCTATAGATATGGAGGTAACGAGAATGTGCACATCAGGATGGACAACCGCAAAACATAAAGGGTCCTCTGACGGGGCGGACCCTTAAAAATTGGCCCATTGAACCAATACTCTGCTGATGACCATCCCCAAAAATCATTTGAAATGCAATCTTTCTGTGAGATGGAGATATTAATCTATATTATGTAATATCAAACTCAACATGGTACAAATTTATGGTACTTTTAATATCATTTGCCTTATTCTTTAACATACTAAAATTAGTGTCTTTTTCTTAAGTGCTTAATAATGACCTTGAAAAGTGGGTCAAGATCACACAACATACCACAAAACTTGACCACTGGCCTAAGACACATTTGGCATAAATTTTACATTTCCATCTCAACTTAAACAATTACCATCAATGGTACTACCATGACTCATGAATGTCATAATCTTTTGTTTCTATTATGGTAAATGGGCGTAGCAACATGTTTAATTTAGTGTAACTGTCTTTGAGCCCAGTACTTTGACCTAGAAAAACAGGTCATGGTTGACCAGCCAAAATTTCACAAAATATGACCATTGACCTAATGCATACTTGGTGTAATTTTCATAGTTCTATCTGGACATGTTAGTGAATGGAGCATACAAGGATACACAGTTATACATAACACATGGGATCACAATACCATACTGGACGCCATAATCGTCTCACCGGCACAAAGGTCGCACCCCCAACTGTGGAGGGGGAACAAGACACCTCAAGGTATGTGCGGCACAATAGTCGCACCCCAAAAAATTTTAAAAAATGGTCTCCCGGATATCACAATGAAGAAGTATAACCAGGCTGCTCATGACAAGGAATGAACAAAAATCTGTGATTTAAAGCTGGTGAATAAAGTTAAAATGAAAATTAATAAACTTAAAAACATCCACCTGTGTTGCCTTTTTATTTTGTCTCGGTATGTGAAAAGTGAACTGGAATCTCGCTCCTCACTTTAATGTTGAAACTGTCGTTTTGTGTCAGATTCTCGCTATCAGCAGTTAAATGCTATCATACGGCTACTTAAAAACATTATGAGTTATCAAACTTTGGTATTTGTTTTAAAATTTTGTCATTTGAATTTCTTAAATCTCGCTGCAAAAACATCGTGGATGATCCACATGCGTTTCCATTAGGGTGCGCCCATGACTAATCTCGTTTTCGAGACTCTCGCGAGATTGCATAAACAAGCTTCTGTAAATCATCACGACTGTGTCATGTGACTAACACATGGCAAACATGCATGCTTGTCTTATGAACACTGATCGAGCGTATTTCCCCAGTTTTTATGTCTGCATATTAAACTATGAACAAGAATACACAGATTATAGTAAGGGTAAGCCTATAGTTATACATTTTATTGCATTATTGAGACTTTTTGACGACGATCACAACTTTTAATCAATCAATCTTCCATGTATGTAAAACGGCTATGTAAACAAACATGGCCACCGGTCTTTTCCATCCTCAAGAAAAGTTCCTCCAAGGCTAAGTCCAAGGGAAATTTAGACTGTAGTCGGCACAATGGTCGTGGGTATGACTTTGAAAAAATTATTTTACCCCTCCAGCTTCGACAATTAGGGCATCCAGTACGGTACACACAAAAGCACACATATATAAAAGTAATTCACACTGTCAAAGGTAAAATTTTACTGGTTAACATGAAATGCCAGTGTCCTAACTTCATCCACCCAATATAGGTCAGCTCCAAATTGGCCATGACTTGTTCACAATGCAAATTTTCTTCACATCAGTATGCTTAATGATCTAATTCAAAACTACATTTTGCATGACAAAATCAAAGGTCCTCTTGTTAAACAATTTAGTCTGAATTATGTCAAAGTCACCCAAACGCGACCTAAGTCTTACAAATTTTCAAAATCTTGTTTAAGGCACTCAAAACATCATATGGGCAAAAGTGGCTCTGGGATGTGAGGAACAGGTACATTTAGGCATTTACTGCAATTGGGGAAAAGCCGCTGTTATTTTGAAAATTTGCATCACTTGCGAAATTTATTATTGGGCACAAAATCAGCAAAAATTATACAAAAAGTAAAAAAAAAGTATGTGAAAAATATATTATAGTTGTTATTAGAAATGGCTTTCCTGTCAAGTAACAAGTTATACCAATTGTCCATATATACTGAACCCCAATGAAAAGTATCCACATGCCAATTTTGAAGTATTTTATTGTTTATACTTGAAACATTTCATACCTAGACGTGCTTAGAACTTAACAAAGCATTCACTTTTCTGGCGTAAAAATAATGTCACGCTCTACCGACATTAACGTCACTTACAGGCAAAAAATGTCATTAACTGCCCTAATTGAAAGTCACACAAATTTTTCTGTTCAATATGGGATGTGGCCACCTCGAGCATCAACACATGCTATACATCTGCGGCGCATACTGCTGACCAGGGTTTGAATTCTGTGTTGGCGAACATTATTCCATTCTTCCTGCAGAGCTTGGATCAGCTGGTTTCGGGTAGTAGGCCTAGGTGTCCTCCGTTGAATACCTTGGCCTAACTGATCCCACAAATGTTTAATAGGGCTCAGATCGGGTGAGAACGCTGGCCATTCCATGACATTGATGTTGTTCTCATTGAGAAAGTTCATTGTTAATCTTGCAGAGTGTGCACGTGCATTGTCCTGCTGAAAGATCGCCAGATCTTGATGCTGCTCCATAAATGGGACCATGTGCGGCTCCAGCACCTCATCAATGTACCGCCTAGCATTGAGGATCCCTTGAATGACCACTAGGGGTGTCCGGTAGCGGTTGCTGATGCCTGCCCACACCATGACAGAGGGTCCACCCCATCGATCTGCCTGACGGACACAGGCATCTGCATATCTCTCCCCAGTCCGGCGCCACACACGTTCTCTGCCATCTGCTCTGCTGACACAAAAACGGGACTCGTCAGTAAAAAGGACGGTATTCCACTGCTGGCGAGTCCACCTGGAGTGTGCTCTACACCACTGCAGTCGTCTTTCTCTTCTGGGTTGGGTCAGCAGGTTACCCCTGTAAGGTCTTCTGGCTGTTAGGCCACTGCTCCTCAGTCGCCTCTCCACAGTAGAACTACTGACAGGACGGTGATTCACCCCTTGAGTCTCACGGGCTGTTTGGGCTGCTGTACGGAAACGGTCTCGCAGGTGCATCAGCCGGATGTGACGGTCTTGGCCAGGTGTTGTCACTCTTTCTCGGCCAGGCCTAGGCCGATCATCTACGGATCCAGTTTCTTGTTGCCGTTCAATTAGTCGTTGGATGGTGCGCCGAGTACACCCCATTCTTTGTGCGATTTGAGTGATTGGGACTCCACCCTCTGCAAGCCCCAAAGCATGGTGTCTTTGACCTTGGCTCAGACGCGGCATGATCGCCTCAACACACCTGAGATCACTGGCTTTTTTCTTGGCTGAACATCCCTTTTTAAAGCCACTGAAAACATCAGGTCATTTTAGCCATCCAATAGGAGTGGTGGTCAGAAGCCATATTCGGTGCACAAAAGTCACATGCATTATGTAACAACCCAGCAAAAGTTAAAAAGTTGTCCTGAATGACCCTGATGTAGGCTCCAAACCATGCATATATGCACACACAGTACTTAGTAACTTACAAAATTAATGTGTTAATTTTTTTATGTGGATACTTTTCATTGGGATTCAGTATATATTGGCAAAATCTGTCGGAGTGTTTTCCAGATAGGCTTATATACCATTGACAAAATGTTGTATTTTTAAATCAAGGTCTTTCAGCAAAAAAAATGCACTCGTTTCTGCCCCAATAGGACCTGATCACTTGTGGTAAAAACCTCATGTTTGGTATCATTGGGAAGTTCACAACTCCGTCTGTATCAGGAAAATGCTTTCATGTTGGCTAAGTGTGCTGCAATGTGCTTTACAATTTACGCCAAACATCAATGTATCACAGGGAACAAATGGTATTCAAACAATCATTTCCATTGGTTGAGTGTGATGGTCAGATCGTCACATGACCTATTTGAATAACACTGAAGATTAGTCACATGGACGAACTTGGGTATGACGATTTCCCAAACGATCATTTCCACCGGGACTTCCACTAGGGCAGTAACGATATACCGCGATAACGGTACATTGCGGTACAGTCAATCCACGATACACATATCGAAATTAGGTCACCTGTATCGTAAAATACGATACATTCCATCATATAAGTAATTTCAGTTCTAAAGAGAAAAACACAGAAGTAAAGACCATAATTCATTAAAATTTACTGTAATTTTGTGAAGATAAACTCGTCAATTGACCAACCATTCGTCCACCTTCTGATTATGTGATCTATTTTTGCTTACAAAAGTGTTTTGGGATTCCCCTCATATATGCATGACGCTTTGTGCTAGGTTAGCAAAATGGCTGCGCCTGGCGAGAAAAAGCGGCACGCTCATTATCAGGGGTCACATTAAGTTTGCGTCCTGCGTCATAGATGCAAAAAATGAAGAAAAGAGGCCAGGAAATTAAGAAAACATTGCCATCTTGCATCTCTGTGGAAGCAGGCACAAAAACGCGATGCATTTTGAATGATACAACTGCAAAAATTTCCCCAAGCGGTCATGGTGTTTTGCATGTACCATTATCAGCATCACGATCATGTATTATACTGATGGAATCCTCTGATGTTCCTCTTTTTATGTAACAAGCTCTCTCATTTGCTAATAAAAAATATTCTTGGGGTATCCCTCCAAAAAAATTCATGGAATGGAAATGGATGTACATCATTTCACCTCATTATAAATGCGCTGAGAGCACTTCCAGGCTCCTCATTGTGTGGATTTGATCACGTGCCGCTCACTGTCCAATCAAATTCGTTGTTGCCCATGTGCCTGCCTCATGTCCGCAATGTTGGGATGGTACAAGTTTTATTACGCAAAGATTATTGGACCAAGATGTTAATTTTCACATCATATTTTCACCAAGAAGACTTCCATCGAACAAATCTAGACAGACATAAAGGCACGAGTGAAAACTCATTACCAGGGTTCATACCGCATAGCAAAGCCAAAATTCCATACTTTTTCAAGTACTTTCCAAACCATTTTTTCCAAAATTCCAAACTCAATTATCCGTGGTTTTATGGGTATACATGTATATATATATATACAGTGGTTCCCCTCTTATAAGGCTACCCCAAATGTTTCCTTATTACGAGAGGTGGTCTCTCTTCAGGGGGAAAATATAATGAAAATGCCATACTTGCTGCGCAGCAAAGTAGCCTTTGCAGAGGGAGTGGCATCTCTTTGGGGTGGCTTACAAGAGGGGGACCAATGTATACAATTTATATATTGAACAAAAAAACAACTTTTTGTTTGATACTAGCAAGCGCTGCTTTCCCCATATTTTTCAAGTGCACCTTACTTGCACACACCTTGCATCTTGCGCTGTATTTGTCCTGTTTTACAGGCAAAACCCAGTCCTTTTATTTGGGGTTTCCAAGCCAAGTTCATTATTTGTACAGCCTCCCACTGTTGTTGCGGCTTGGTGCACAATTTATGCCCGCGGCGAACATTTACGGTCATTTATCCATAATTCAGGGCTCGACAATTTTTTAAAAAAGCACTTGTCCGCTGGGCAAGTAGATTTCAAAATCCACTTGTCCTGATAAAACTTCTATAAACATCGTTTTTCTCTAACAATGCTAAGGCCTAGGCTAGACAAACCCTTTACCCTTAAATGTATTTGCCGCTTATTGTCGCTTGCAAAATCGCAAAAAAAATGTCAAATTTTATTATTCCAGCTGCAACTGTTTGACAGTGAAACTAGCAAAATATCAAAAAAAAAAAAAAAATTGAAAGTAAGCTATTTGCTTGGGGTGACTAACGATGAAAAATACACTGTAATTTCTGGGACTATAGGAGTCCGTATAAACTTAAATAACGATTAAATAGTTGCATTGGCTTCAGTTCAGGATCCTTTCTCTCTGCCTCGGATGACATGATGCAACGCCATTGGGATGCATATCGTTTGCGTACCTACCATAAATGCTATCGCTACATCGTAGTAAATTTGCGTATACAGTATTGGCAAGTTCCTCGCAATAAACGGTGTTCTTAAATCAAATTCAAAACGAAAATTTTAATATTTCAAATCAGATATCGAGCGTGCGCACCGTCAACATCTTTCCTGCAACTGTACACAAACAGCTGCTTTGGCCATGTGGTCTGACGCACAACACATCACCCGATTGGTCAATTCAGTCACATGCAAAAATGAGCCAATCACGGCTCGTGCTACGGTGTTTTCATCATGGCTTCCGCCCAGTGAACATGTGTGAAATTACGGAAGGAACACACAAACGGGAAGCTTTGTTTTTGTTGCAGCATACGAAAATAAAGATTCCGGTGTTTATTGCAACAATTATTTGGAGTCACAGGCAAATACGCAAAGGTATGGGATAGCGGGAATTGCCGAATGTGTCCCAAATCAGTCCGTGAGACTGCGTCAGTTCACCGCAGATCTAATCCAGTGTCCACGCTGTCACTTACGTGTGACTGGCAGTTGTGTGCTGCTTTTGCCCGGGAAGTCATCTCACGGCACGTATTTTTTTCTAACACTGTTTGAACCCACCGATAAATAGCATTTGATGTTAATTTGCAGATGAATTTGCCCTGCAAAATATTATTATTTTTTGACGGATTTTACTAGTAAAAAATTCCAGCTAGCCCGCAGGGTTAGCACTTTTTTATTTCCACCAGCCCGAGCCCAATTCTGACAAGCCCGAGCTTTCGGACATGCGAATTGTCGAGCCCTGAATTCATGATGGACCATCACTCGTAAATCAAAATGACGCATGCTTGTTTTTCAAATCTTGCGAAGAATCCCGTTGCATTGAGAGTTGAAAAAGGTGCCTCCCATGATGCTGTGCAATGCAGAAAACCCCATATATGCTATATTTAGAAATGAAAATAAACTACGATCGTAGGTATTGCAACAAACATTAAAATAAAGTCACACAAATACGATTTTTTCATTCTGTTTGTTTTTTTTAAACCGGAAAATCGATTTTCCATACTTTTCAAGACTTCTTTATAAAATTCCATACTTTTCAAGGCCTGGAACAGAGGTCATTCAAATTCCATACTTTTCAAGCCTTTTCAAGCTCTGTGCGAACCCTGATTACTGACGGCAAGGAAAATACGCACATTAGTCATCGCACGGTCACACGCCAACGAAGCATAAACTTACATTAGGGCTGACACGATGTTGTTCATCACTGTCTCCTATTGGTCACGCGGCTATTGGTGTTTGTTTTTTTTTTTTTTTAAAAACAAAATCTTGTTGTCTTGATTTTATTGAAATGTTTGAATGGAACAAATCTGTATGACAGAACAAGACAGGAATGAAATTTATGATCAAAGGCCAAAAAAAATTTACGTTCAACATAGCAGAAAACCATGCCTGGGTGCATGCCCGCGACAGGCTGTGTACACTCCCTTGTGTTGAACGGCTTGCAAAGTTGTAGGCCTACCAGGTTGCTTGGTGAAAAAAGTGACTGCACTTAAGATCAGACTCTTAACACTGCCTATGGCATCAAATTTTTCAGGAAAATTGAAATAGAAAGTGCACAGAAATATAAATAATGTAATTTCTGACCATTCCATCATGTGGAATCAATTGCAAAAATAACAGAGCCCAGGTATGTTCAATCATTCATGCTGCTTGTTGTGCAAGCTAGTTCAAAAAAAAAAAACAAAAAAACTGTTGGTGGCACATGGTGTGCCATACTAGATACTGGCACAGTGGCAGCGTGCTAGGAATTAAGCCCCCTTCACAACCATTTTTTGGTAGACCAGGGATGTGTTATAGACTAAGTCTTAATAGCAGGTCCCTGGGCAGACTGAATCCATCCTTGGTACAGTCAACAACTTTTAGACTCTTTTACATTAAGTTGGCATATTGGTCACTTTTTATTCAATCTTAAATTTTATAATAATGAGTTACCTACATCAGCATATAGACCCTAAGTTATGTTCGTTTCCAGGCTAAGTTCCCTCTATATGTGTTATTTATTTATCATTTTGACATGTGTTGATTATACCAATTGAACTCATTTAATCAAATCACGTCGAAAGTCTAGTTTGCACAATTTCAGACTGGACCTATTGATTCAGGTCATGGACCCATCATTTTTCCCGAAAAAGAAAATGGGTCCAATGGACACATACTGAAAAATCCTGAATGTGACCCCTGCTAGTATCCTTTTGTATGGTATTGTCAGTTCCGTATGGGGATACATATTGTATCGGGAAAAAGTGTATCGTTACAGTCCTAACTTCCACCCAGGTCTCCAACCACTACTCTGGTGAAAGCAATGATACAAAAGTGGCAATTGCAAGACATATGCAAGGAGATTCACTGTTTGGCACCAATCAAGGCAACATCTTGTCCCAGGACTCCATTAGCTCATCCAAAACACTGCTTTTGCCGAACATGTCAGTTTTGCCTGCAATGAATCCACCCACTAATTTAAGATAACTTTCAGATTTGAAGCTTTGGAAATCAATCACATGTGGCAACAGAAATTTCAAACAAACTACTGCAGAATAAATACAGTGAACACTTGTTATAATGACACAATCTGTTTCCTTAAAAATGTGTCAGATAAATGAATCAAACAAGAAAGAAAATGAAGTTTTGCCATTCAAAACTTGTGTCATCATAACGAATATGTCGGATATCTGAGTGTCGTTATAATGCCGTTTCACTGTATACATATGCAATGCCAGTGGTGTATCCCATAAAGCGACTGGCGCTCGGGAACCACAAATGGTCAGAACTGCATCATATTCAGAGTTTACATGATCATGTAACCGAAACAAGAGTACTGTGATGAACACACTTTTATCCAAACTTGTGATTTTATGTCTGTCCCATTCCTGCACAAAAAAGTCCAGACATGTCTACAAAGAAGCAAATACAATTTGAGCGCGATGGCAGACATAGAGAACCCTGTAAGGGAACGCAATTATTTGGAAAAAAAACCCAAAAAACTAACGGAATGTGTATTTTATAAATGTGGTAAATTCTTGTCCCTAGAGAAACCTAGACCACTCCAAAGCAATCATAAAGAGAAATTCATCAACAAGCACATTACAGTCATGTCTATTTTAGCTTCTGCAAATTCTTGAATCGTGTTTTTGACAGGCAATATTCATGTGAAGTAGTCCCTCCTTTACAAGACCAATATGGGACAGGTCCAAAAGTTGTTACAGTGAAACCTGTTTTCAGAGACCACTGTGAAAGACCACCTGCCTTTTCAGACCATGTTTACCATGTCCCTTTTGCCATCTTTCCCATGTAATTGCACCTCTATTAAGTGACCACCTGCCTTATGTGACCACTTATTTTAGTCCGCTCATAAGATGGTCTCTCAAAACAGTAAGCAGCCTCTGAAACGGAGGGCTACTATATGGCCTAGGTCAGGGCTAGCCACAAAGAATTCCAACTTGGCTCCTATCAAGATAGATATTCATTCGTTTAGCAGCTAATGCAGGGTACAGTATACACACGTGACAATGTGACCTTCAAAATTAGATCAACGACCCAGATAAAAATCCAGAACATAGGTCTCAAAAAGCTACATAATCCAACAAAGTTTTGTTATATTTCTGTAAGTTCCTTGGTAGTTATCAAACTAATACCCATTTAACATTTATGACAATGTGATGTTGAGTTAGATCAACATGACCCAGATATAATCCAAATCGTACACCCACATAGCAGATACACAATTATACAAAGTTTCATCAAGTTCTTGGTACATGTACACTGAAACTGATTCCATGCAAGTGAAAGTCATGGACCGCCGTTGCCACTATGAATAGGAGATACCATGGGTTAGCGGGATTTTTTTCTAAAGCCTGCATTATAAATCCTGACAGTGTAGCGGGAGGGATTTATAATACAGGTTTCAGAATACATCCCAATAAGAAGTGGTATCTCCTATTTAAACCATGCCTCTTTTGTCATTGGCACAGTTTCATAATTGGAACCCTTTTCACCACCTTTATCCACAAAACTGTATAGAACTAATTTTTGTCTGTGCACCCACGTGCCAGGGCTTCCTTGTTACGATCAACTGAGTATCATAAAAGACACAAAACATGCCTCATGGACCACGACACTGGAACCTGCAAAAATCAGCGCGGGTTCGAATCCTGCCGGCACTTTTTTTTTTTTTTTTTATAAAATTGAGCAGGGAGAACGTTAGTTCTCCATGGCAAATTTCGAATATAAGTCCAGCCTTCTTGTCACAGAAAGTAGTCCTCAATATACAGAATTTTTTGTATGTGGGGTGAAAGGTCAAGGTGGCCAAATAATGTTACACACCGCCATCCAAAGAAATACTTGACAAACCAAGTTTGGTATCTGCAAGTCTTATGTACAGTAAAGACAATCTGGCCCACACAAACATATCTATGTCAACAGTCAATGACTGAGGTGGCCAAATGCACGTGTTCATGTGTGCACAAATCTGGTACATGTACATGTAATCTATTCACCCAACCTTTGGAAACTGTCAAACAAGACATTAAACACTCTTGAAACAGGTTAATAATTTTTCAATGGAGCATAACCCATTCATAGGGTTCAGACTGATTTTAGGACACAGCACACAACTACACCAAGATGTATGCACTGGCAAAGTTTTGTGTAGGCCTGTCCAATTTTTGCAGTATGCAGGAAGATGGACCACAGAACCTTTCTGTGTGGGGTCAAAGATCAAGGAGCATATTTATGGTATGGAGGATACACTGCTATCCCAAGTCTCCACACAAGTTCGACATCAGTCAAATATTACAGTATACTGAATATGGCCAACAAACACACACATTTCCTAAAATGGGGATCAAGCATTTTGGATGCAAAGATAAACAAATTTGGATAGAGGGCTTTCTGTAATTTATGACTGGAAATATTAGCTTACAGCTTCATTTCATTGTAGGGTAAATAAATGCAGGCAGAGACAGCCTTGAAGCCTAGTAGCCAAATTGGGAAATATTTATTAAACTGTAATCATAGCTGAAATGAGCTAGACCCCTGTGTAATTCATGTAAGAAAAATTGTCACACACAAATTTCTCTAGCCAAATCAATAAAGTATTAACATTTGACTAATGGCACCAGCAGTCCTTGTAAATGCTTGTACACGTATCTGATAAGCAGCCCATTCCATTACAACTCGAAGATGTGATGCTAATCAACACGACTGATGAAGTAAATTAGCAATAAGGAATCTGTTCAACTGCCTGTTCCAATAAGAACATTTTATAAGACAAACCACGCCATGTGACTGCACTGTCTGCAGTCTTGGCCTTAGGGGGCCTGCTCAGCGCAACAAGAGACAACATAGGAAAATGCATTTTCATCTTAAGTTAGATACTGCTTTGTTAAAGCTTTACCGAAATTACATGTGGAATTACTTTCATGTAACAAGTACTCGATACATGGTTGATGAATGCCGCAAAGGGACCATTACTGCAATACACAAAAGTAACCGCCCTGTCGCCATTGTGAGGACCGGCTTAAAATTTCTTTCATTATCGTCCAGCGGTCTTTTCTTCTCCACCCAATGGACAAAAACAAGTTTAAAGATTCACTTCGGAGCAAAATAAACAAATCTGTATCTTAAACTCGTCAGCTAAAAGAAGATATTATCAAAGCGACGAGAACATAACACACAAAATTTGCCTCCGTATGCGAGGTGCACGCTCTTCAGCGAGCAATGGCGTATAAGGAGGGGAAACGGAGGCCACAAGCATCGCGACCCAGTTTTCATCGGGTTTCAAGCTGACTTTGTTTGACCCTAAAATACAGTCCCTAATCCACCAACGTCGATATATCTTACCTGTACAAAATCTATAAACGTTTCTGCTGGCGCAGATAGCGACCTCATGCCCTATAAAACGAGCAATGTGAGACTTTTTCACCAACCAAAATGTAAGTTGAGGCCACGAAGCAAGAAGACGGCGTGCTTTCCGTAACTCCGGTTCATTCGTGCAGCGAGCACTGGTCCTGATTGGCTAATCGATTTTGGCGCGTACGGCACGTTGGCTATGCATTATTGGACTGCACATATCAACTGAGGTGAAATTTCTCAGGATAATTTCCCTACTCATTTTAATATTTAACATTTCTGTAAAGAATAAATTGTGAAAATGTGAAGAATTTACTTTCCCCTAAATGACGTCACGTTTTATAAATGTCAATCCCGCATCGAAATGGTACTTAAAATTTCCACCAGATGCCACTCATGTGTACTTGTACAGGCGATTTCAATGGTTACATGGGAGACTAATCAATCAATCAATCTTTATTGCTTGCGGCCCGCCATCTGGTGGGCATGACGATGAAAAGAAACTGCAAAATCCTGTGTTACATCTATTCTATACAAGCCTGGCCTTTGTACAACATAAACTGCAATGATAAATACCAGCAATAATGATACTAGAAAAGAAGATTTCCTTCACTGCAAATCTGTCTAGGTGCCTTCAAAATGAGACCAGTTTCAAATTCTCCACTTTGCCATTGTTCAACATAATCTAAGTTTCGTGTATTAGCCTAATTTTTATAAAGTAAAATCATAAAAATGCTACAACTTTGGTTCTTGGTTCATTTGAAGTGGCCATGTCACAAACTTATAAAATGAAGTTTGAATGAAGCTAGTATCTATAATAGTCTTGAATCTATTCAAACATTTTAATTTTGTGTATATGCCTAATTTGCATAAATTAAAATCCTACAACTTTGGTTCATGGTTCATTGGATGCAGCTTTGCCACAAACCTGTAAATTGAAGTTGAAATGGCATGTCTATGTATAATAGTTTTTGAGATATTCAACTTTGAATCTTTACAAAGCCCCTTATAAGCATAATTTGAAATTCTACTTAACTTACACTGTCCATTATGTTGGCAGGTGTCAAAAACCTATAAATGCACATTGAAATTTTGAGTATGTGCAATATTTTGGAAGATATGGAGCTTTTAATATTTTAATTGCCCCTAAATTTGCATACTTTTAAACATCATGACTATTCCAAATGAGATGCAGAATTTCACTGGTTAGGTCAGTCACCATAGCAAGTTTGGTGGTTTTCGGAAGAATAGTGTTGGAGAAAATCTCCAGACCAACTTGGTTGTGAAGAAGAAAGGAAAGAAAGAAAGAAAGAAAATAAAGAAACAGAAAATTCCAGTGTTTACTAATACAGTGAAACCTCTGTAAAGTGGGCAATCTTGGGACCAGAGAAAAGTCACCCATGAGACCAGAGAAAATTGCCCACTCCTGAGAGGGTCAACCCTATGGGCAGTATGGATGAGTATGTGCACATATATATGTATAGTGTATACATATTATAATTCAAGAGGATGTGTATACATGCAGTAGAAAACTGTCTTTCTCCCCTTATTACATAAACAAATTTTAACAGAAGCTATCAAGAAACTACATAAACATGTACCTTTGAACCAAGACAAAACTATACTATCTCAGTATTGGCTATGAAGAACAGGCTTCATCTCACTGGTTACTAGAAAACAAAGACATAAAAGCCAGCCTGGTACATATGGCAGCATGGAGTCAATCTGTTCCTGCATTAACAGAGATTCTCTGTATTTTATTGAGAGCCTCATTACACAGTTGTTGGGAGTCCCCTCCCCCCTCCCAATTTGTGACAAGACCCAAACCTTCCAAAGCATACACTTAGCATGCATGGGTAGAAAGCTGTGAGACATGTTCAAGCTAATTAATTTTGAATGCAAAATGGTTGCCTGGCACCATGGAGGTCGCGCAATAGGTCATACAGCAAGCAGTTAAAGGCCTGTATGTGGATTGGGGAGAAATTTGGTAAATTTAGCATACATTAAAATTCTCCAAGTTTTGTTTGTATGCTATTGGATTTGCCAGTTGTCTCAAAACTATACGTGTAAGTGACAACTTTGTGTCTATCTCCAATAGTTTAGAAGATATGGAGCTTTTGAAATTTTAATTGCCGCTCATTTGCATAATTTTAATCATCATGACTATTCCAAGTCAGGTGCCTAATTTCTCTGGTAGGTCACTCACCTTGGCAAGTTTGGTAGTTTTCCAGAATAGTAGGGTCCGAGAAAAACTCCGCACAAATCTGGTCGTAAAGAAGAAAGAAAGAGAGAAAGAAAGAAAGAACGAAAGAAAGAAAGAAGGAAGGAAGGAAGAAAAAGAAGGAAGGAAGGAAGGAAAAAAAAAGAATTCTTGGAAAAACAAAATGTCTGGGTTGGAATCCAGACATAGAGTGGGACACATTGAGTGATTGACAGTGACTAAATTGAATTAACACAACAACAGCAGCAACCTAGTTTCTTTTTTGCTGCATGTCTTTGTTCCATGGTGCTACTCAAAAGGCTTAGCACCAGTTTTGTAGTATACGGGTGACCATTGTTACAGGACATTTGAATCTGAATATTTCACTTCAGGTTAATCAGTCAGTCCAGCTCAGAGGGGCCTTAAGCGGCAATAGGGTTTTACAGTCTGCTGTATGTAAATCAAAATCCAACTGAAAATGTCATTCGCCTTCTGCCTCTCCGTTATTCACAAAAATTGTGCATTCTACGCTCCAATGGAGCTTTATTACATCTGCCCCTTTCAATTTGCAGATCATGTGGACTAATTCTTTTTCCCCTGAAACTTTCATTCAAATTAATCAAAAAATACAGAACTTCTTTCACATATGCGAGTACAGTATGTCAATTATTACAGTGACAACGATTGTAGTCACTACCTTTGATTTTCTTCAAACAATAACACTTTCATTTTTATCTTCTCAAATAGTTGTGTCGCAGATTCTCTATAACCTATGCAGATACATTCATTTCTCCTTTCCTAAATATACCATTTCCCAAGTAAATAGCGTTAACCCTTATGTATTCCTCTGTTTTACCAAGTCCCTCGATGGTTGTATCTGTGAACTGTATAAGAACATCTTTTTCTTTCAGTTGCAATTATCTATCTTGTATATATTTTCGATTTTGCATTCTTTCCCAAATACCTTTTAAACATGCACAGGACCAAAATTAATGAACTTGATTTTCAATCTCTGTTTTACAAAATGAACATTTTCCATCGCTCATTTTCATCACCTTTAATCTTTTTTAGTATTTATTAGACCAATCACACACTTCCAGTTGAATTCTACAATATTCTTTCCTATTTTACTTTTCCATAAATTAGTACAAATTTTACCCCAATTCAATTCACGGTTACATTTTTCATTCCAATATTGTTGACTTATTATAGTTACACCATTATCGTTCAAAATTTTATGGCATATTTTTTAATTAATATCCATGTTGTTTTCCATTTCAATATCATTCATAGCCACTCGATTATCCAGTTGTGTTAATCATTTAACCTTTGCACTATTGGCTCTTCCCTTATCCATCTATTGTTTCTCGATACATCAGACACTTTGTGAAATTCACTTTTTGAGCAGTTTGCAAAAGATAGCAATTTTATTTCTATTTGTTACAGATACTGTTGGCACTTTTATTTCTATTTATTACAGATATATTACTCAATATCCTTTGTTTTTTTACTTCTTCATCTTAACCCATTACTAATCTTGTCCTGTTGTACTGGTGCCAGTCTGACAGAATTTCTTTGTAAAATTCAAGAATCTCAATCTTTGGTAAGTCCCATTTTAAACATTTAAGTAAAACATATTTTCACCATACTCATGGTGTTTATTTTGTAACCAATATTTGGGCAGTATGTTCCACTTCTAAGCATTATCATTTAATGCTCACTTTAAGAAGAGGAGGTGCCGGGCTTGTATTAATGCTTTAACATTGATCATGCATAGGCTACCTTCTGTCTTCATTTTTGTATATATTTCTCTTTTTTACTAGTATTAGTCGGTTCGATTCACGACCGAGGAAGCATGTGGAAAGAGTTCCTAATCCTACCACTCTGACAGTGTGCGGTGGTTTTCTCCGAGCCCGTCGGTTTTATCCACGTTGGTAGGAAAGTATACGCCACCATATGTGCCATGGAGAGTGATTAATTTTGGCTTGGCCTGATTTGCAATTCATGTAAAAGATATGGGTCTATACTTTACCATTTGAAGTTACTATTCATTTCGTCGTGGAGAGGACTTTTGTTTTCGTTTGATGGCATTTGTCAGTGGATTAACAGTGATTTCCCCCCCCCCCCCCGCATTTCTGCAGGGAGATTTCTACTTTTCTGGGCATACTGTGGACCAATTTGGCAAGATCTGCGCTTGTGGGATAAACTTTCACTGCTCATGGACGCACTGTGACAAAATGTCAAGTGTAGCGGGAGGATCATGATATTGATTTTGAATTCCGCAACGCAACACATCCCAGTCCCACAGATATTTATTCGGTGACTGGTCTGTTGAGAGTGCAGGCCAAGGCAGGGTGTGGACATTGTTATTAATATCAGTCAGAAACTACCTACTGACATGGACAGTGTGTGGGTGAGTATTGTCCAGTTGAACTTCGATGAACTTTGAACTTTGAAACTTTATTGCTGCATCAAACATACAGACGTGATATTATGCAATATATACAACCATCCACACATATACACACAAGTTACATTAACATCTCATTTTGACAAAATCAAACGTGTACACGGTAATGCAAAATACTTAATTACTGGCAAGAATAATAAGTATATACATAAAAAAACCCTGACTGGAAAGAAGAAGAAGATAGAAATAATCACTGTTCCTGATGCGTCATTGATGTTGTTGGTAGTTTATGTTCAAAAATTAGAAGGGTCCCCTCTGCTCCATAATAGCTGCAAAGAAAATTTCAATATATTTAATTTTTTCTAAACAACAACATGGTTTTATTAAAGGTAGATCAACCATTACGCAGCTATTAGAATGCTTAGACCAATGGACTGATTGGTTTGAACAGAGAGTGCCAGTGGATGTTATTTATTTAGATTTTCGAAAGGCATTTGACTCTGTCCCACATCAACGTCTCCTAAAAAAGATAGAAAGTTACGGAATTACTGGGAAAGTATTATCATGGATAAGTGACTTTTTGTCTGACAGAAAACAGAGAGTATGTGTAAATGGAGCTCCTTCATCGTGGTCAGAGGTAATCAGCGGCGTCCCTCAGGGAAGTGTGTTGGGACCTTTGCTTTTTGTTATATATGTGAATGACATTCCTGAAGTTGTTAAATCATTCATTAAACTTTTTGCTGATGACATAAAAATGTTCAGACCTGCAATTAACATTACTGATTGTATGGAGCTTCAGAACGACGTAAAGTGTTTACAACTATGGGAAAAACAATGGCAACTCACCTTTCAACCTCCAAAATGTACAGTTTTGAGATTAGGAAATAACCATCCTGACTATCAATATGAAATGACTTCTTCAGATAGAAATATTAACCTAGCTGAATCTGTCGCTGAGAAAGATTTAGGGGTGTTAATCAGTAAGGATTTGTCATTTGATGATCATATACATAACATTGTGAAAAAGGCTAATCAAATAACCGGTCTTTTGTGGCGATCCTTTGAATATATCAATGAGGAAACCTTCCTACCTCTTTATAAATGTATGATTCGTTCACATCTGGAATATGCTGCACCTATATGGTCTCCAGGGAAGTGGGGACTGGTTGAGTTGATTGAATCTGTCCAGAGAAGAGCGACCAAGAGGGTACCAGGTTTAAGTGATTTATCATATGAGGACAGGCTGAGAACACTCAAATTGCCTACTCTTGTTTACAGGAGATTAAGAGGTGACCTCATTTGTGCTTACAAGTACACGCATGGGGAATACTATGATCTGGATACCTGCTTACCACCCTTCCTGGAAAATGCAAGATCTAGAGGTCACTCATTGAGACTTTTAAAAATAAGGAACATTTCGAATGTTCGTAAATATTTCTTTGGTCAAAGGATTTCAGACTGGTGGAATACATTACCGAGTGACATTGTACATGCTCCTGACATATTAACATTTAAAAATAAGTTAGATTCACATTCTAAGGACCATCCAGTTTTGTATACTTATAGAGCACTAGATCATCCTCTTAAACCCAATATGACAATTGTGTAATGAACTGTGAGCGGCTTATATGGAATAACATTTCCTACCAAGCCGTAATTATCTAATCTAATCTAATCTAATCTATATCGTCTAACTTCATCAAAAAGGTAAATTTATCATTATTGTCTAGTGATGAGAATAAAGGGAAAATATCGGCCATTTTCAAGAATAGTTTTTTTTCTCTCCTTTTCATATTTTTTGCAAAAAATGATGACATGTATTCATCTTCCAATATATTACATTTGTCACAAATTCTTTCTTCCATAGGTGTTTTTTGTGGTCTTCTATGTCTACCTGTTTCGATTTTTAAATTATGTGCGCTGATTCTAAAACGTGTTATATTTTTTCTGATATATCGATCTTTTATTGCTAATAAATATAGTTCTCTTTTGAATTCTTTTTCAAAATTAGTGTAGGTTCGTAACTTTTTATCAGCTCCTGAATTAACTCTCATATCTTCTTTCCACTGTTCCAAGAAATATTTTCTAACGTTTGATCGAAATTTTAGTGTCGGAGTTGAAAACAAAAGCTTGAACCGACCGGTTGGAACCAATCAACATCAGTATCGTTGGTCTGTGAGGTTACCATTCACTTGGGTCAGTCTAAGATAAGGTCTGCCCCTGAAGTCTGAAGGCAATGGTTGCCCACATGGACATGGTACACATGGCCTGCTCTATAAATAATAATGGTCACGCTGGATCATGCATCATTCTGAAAACCTCTCTGAAGGCGCATGACACACCTATGCCATGGATTCGTTTGTCCTGTAAATCGAGACATGGACCTACTAGTACTATCTGATAGTAGGTCCATGATCCAGACAAAACCTGGATTCATCTGACGAAATGACAGGAATGGGGAGTTGGTGCAGTTGGTATGTGCGTTTCCCATTTTCGGCTAGGTGATTGCATACATGGTGCCGAAGGTTTCTGGTTCGAGACCCGGCCGTTCCGTGGTCACAATATATATATATATATATATATATATATATATATATATATATATATATATATATATATATATATATATATATATATATATATAGCACCACAAGGTGCCGCTGGTCGATATGACTTCAGCTTGGTTTTCATCAGTTTCGCCAGTTTCTTTTTGTATAATCATATAGGCTACACCTTATTTTGCCTCATTTTGTACCAAAGTACTGCGACATAAATCGTCACCACTGCAAAATCGCACGCGAGCAATTCCGGCAAAATCCTGGTGATTATCACAATAACGGGGGGGGGGGGGGGAGGAGGGAGGGTTGAAACTGGATCCCATTCGAAATTTCGATCCCATAATTATACCAAACAGCCAGTAATGTTATGAATAATTAAACGCTTTGTATCGCATTTTTTTTCTTAATTTCACTGTCCTTACTTGGTACCTTTATGTTCGAATAGCGTTCAATTGCAGCATGAAACTGCTCTGAACTTCAGAACCCAGTCACTGTTTTATAGGATATAAAGAATGTTGTCTCAGAAGGAACCATGCAAAAATAATAAATATAACCAAGTCAGGAATATTCATGATATATTGGCAAGAACAAGTTACCTTATATTTTATGTTCGGAAAGAGCGGGACTCGAACCTGCAACCTTTGGCACCGGTCGCCTAGCTGTAATGGGATACACACATATCCACTAGACGTATGCATAAATCGTGATAATATTGCCATCATTTTTCCTGACAAGGAATGGGTTCATCTATTCGTTCTTAATATTCCTGGCCTCGTAATTAAGACACCTGGGAGTCCACCTTAATTTGTTCAACATGAAGGTGAATGCTTGGTAATCAGAAAAAACAAAAACAAAAACAAAAACAAACAAAAACAAACAAAAACAAACAAACAAACAAACAAAACTACGCCCCCAAAAAACAACCAAAAAACAAAACAAAACAAAAACAAAAACAAAAAAACAAAAACAAAAACAGAAAAAACAAATAAAAACACAACACAACAAAACAAAACAAAAAAAAAAACAAAAAACACAAAAAAACAAAAAACAAAAACAAAAAACAAAAAAAGAAAAAAAAAAAAAAAAAAAAAACAAACAAAAAAAGAAACAAAAACAAAAACAAAAAAACAATAAATAAATAAAAAAAATAAAACAAACAAACAAAAACAAAAAAACAAAAAAAAACCTGGGCGGATAGGACCACCTGATATAACCAACCAACCAAGCAAGGAAACAAACAAAATAAAATATAATATATAAATAGAAAAAATATCAAAACGCATTGATTATGTATATGTTCCCAGCATTGTGAGAATCTGCTCGGTTCCGGAATCGCACTGCACATTTTTGGAATTCCCAAAATGCGCGCCATTTTAGGAATTCCTATATTGCGCTGCGCGATTTAGAATCTGCGCATTATGAGAATTTTTTAAAGAGAGTATGTATTTGTAGCCTTAATGTCCAAATATATATCCTCTTTGGTGGACGGATGTTTAAACACTCACATTGGGTGTATGTCTGAAAAAACATCGTTTAAACAAACGTTTAAACACATTTGGTACAAGTCTGCTAAAACATCGATCCACCACATCCCACTTCTGGGAGTTCTTCTAATGGCCACTATTTTTTTTTGGGGGGGGGGGGGGGCTGATCAACTTTACGGTGGATCCACAGAATATGTTGCCCTATTTCATAAATTTGAAATACATTTTTAACCTTATATTCGGGCACTCATATAGGCCTATCACGATGTTTCATTAAGTCAGAACAACAGTTGTCACACCAATACCAACATTTTTTAAAATAGAATTTTAACCGTATTTTTCGAGCACTCGAAAAGGCCTATCATGAAGAATGACATGTCTTCTCTAACAGAATTAATCTGGTGCTTGCGTCGTAAATTTATCATAGGCCAACATGTAGATTTTGTATTTCATTTACACATAGGCACTTAGTTTTTAAACACACAACTATCAGCAGTTTTCATGCCAAAAATTTACACCTCAGTGAATGAGTGTTTTAGCTAGAGCCCGTCTAAAACCACATGTCATTGCCCATTCGTGACATGAACTATAATGTTGATGCAGTTAAAACTTTCACATCGTGAAAAATTGTATGCAGCTGCACAATGAGCTCGTATTGCATTCTCTTCTCATCTTTATGCAAAAATATAATACCAGGACCATGATATAGGCCTATACATCTGTACATATGCATCTTCATTTTATATATAGAGTGTATGACCTATTTAGTTTGTTAATGCTCACACCATAAAGGAAAATGTACCTCGCAGGTGCACATTTTGTGCGAAATAGGACGTAACTGAAGTGGCTTAACATAGCATAAGTGAAACCTTTAAATGTGTTCTTCTTGAAAATCATATCATAACTTTTTATTTTAATATATACATATATATATATATATATATATATATATATATATATATATATATATATATATATATATATATATATATATATATATATATGTATATATATATATGTATTGTAGAGCTCATTCTCACAAATATTTTAATGAAAAAATAATACCATCACCGGCCTTTTTTTCTTATCTTTCTTTTTCTGTTTTGCCAGAGCGTCTCTACTGAAAACCAGTTTTTATGGAAAAGTTTTAAATAAATGTTTTATTGATTTTAAGTAGGTCTGTTACTTCTGTGTTGGCACAGTTATCTCGCCTTTTGAGACTTTTTCAAGTTTTCGTTTCAAGGAAATTGAAAATTTTGATCTTCGATCTAATTTGATGAAAATGAATTAAGAACTGTATATACTTCATTTCTTCACTTTGTGGTACACAATATGCTTCAGTGGCCAAATCTCGTGTACCACGGCAGAGCATGGCATAACTGATATTATTTTACTGTGGAGCCATTCCCGAAATGCGTCGCGTGTTCTGATAATTATGACCATGCATGTTACTTACATTCATTAGATTGGTGAATCTAAGCATATTTTGTTCTCATCGACAATCTGCAAAGAGGAGAGGTCAGCAGCTTTCGACAGTGCCCATATATATAAGATGTGTGTTACGGAAATCAGGACCATACATTTTACAATGAAGACATTCCTCAAACGCGCAACACAATGTAAGAATCCTGTTCTAGGCGTGATAACTAAGGCGGCAAAAGCTATTGACATTCGGTGCTATGTAAAATTTGAAGAATATTACAGAGTTCAAATTGATTATAGGCCTATTGAAACCACTTCATACAAGTACAATGGCACAGGACGAAAATTACATTTGAATCCGTGTGTTCGTGAAACGTGCATTTTGCACACTTCAAGAAAACTGGGCCACATCGGTACCATTCTTGAAATGCGCCGCCCGTTTTAAGAATCCTAATAACACCACAATAGCAAGGCATGCGTTGCCATGTTGGCTTAAGTGGAAGAAAAATTCAAAATCAAGTGAATACCACCTCATTCAAACTTTATGAATTTGATTTATATTATGTGTAGGTCTATTACTTTCCATCTACAATCGCCAAATATGGAGGAGACTATCCTGAAATGCGCAGGGCATTTTGAGAGTCTACAAAATCTGTAACCTATTCGGTATACGATATGTGATACTGGATGATTAATACCAAATTCAAGTTAATTACTACTTCATTTAAACTTGACCTACGTAATACTTCGCACCAACACTTCAAATAAAGGAAGACAACAACCTTGAAGAGTTCCAAAATACTCTGCGCGCCACGGAATTTATGCAAAGGCAATTCCCGAAATGCGCTGGGCGTTTACAGGAATTATGACCACGTATTTTTAGTCATTTATACTTTGTGAATGTGAGTCTATAGCGTACTTACCACCGACAATCTTCAAACAGGAGAGGACAAAAACAATTGAGAATCCCAAAGTAGGGGGTGGGAGGAGGGAAACACGCAGCACCTTGCGGGACACAAGACCATGTGGGCCATATTTTACAAACTAATCATTCCTGAAACGCGGAGTGCATTTTTAAGATTATAATCAGATCTGATAAAAGCTGCTTCAGTTCTAGTCATTCGTTAAAGTTACCGTCTTTTTGTAACATACTACTCATTCAATCGACAACGTCGAAACAGGAGACATTTCCGAAATGCTGATCGCATTTTAAGAATCCTAAGACGGAACAGTCGTCCATATAGCATTTGTATAATGTAAAATTGGAAGAACTGTACCAAACTCAAGGTAACACTGCTTCATTTAAGCTGTAGGAAAATAATACATGTTATATACATGTATTACTTTCCATCCATAATCAGGAGACGATTTCCAGCGACTTTCGCGAGGTCCAAAATACACTGGGCACAACGCGGGAATTGTGTATGATCATGGAGTAGAAATATTCCACACATGCTCTGGACGTCAGGGAAATCATGACCATGTTTCTTGCCCTTCAAACTTTATGAATCCTAATTTTTCCAATTTTCAATTGAACAAAAGGCTCAGTAGAAATAGATTAACCTTTACGGACCTAACAGTTCGATCCCTTGACAACACAGGTAGGCTATCGCACAATCGAAATATTCATGAAATATGCAGCTTATTTTAAAAATCCTAATCAAATGACCGAAGTTACTTAGGTATTCGATATCTAAAAATTGGCAGAATTACCGAATCCAATGAAATATAAATTTCAATTAAACTTTATAAATGAAGAAAATCTCTATCTAATCGCCACAGCTTATACGGCGTATCAATCAATTAGAATTTAATTGAACATTATTATTGTTACTATTATATCACGGGTTTTTTTTTTTTACCGGCAAACTGCACTGCAAAGACAACCACAACATTAATAAAAAGTCACACATTCCTTTACAGCTCATCACAGGACTCATCACACCAGGGAACAAACAGGTATGACGCAAATTCTTCTGTTATCACTTTTATCAAAACACACAGCCGTTGATTTTGTTGTATAAACCTGATAATTTACCGAAAAGTAAATAAAGGGTAAAAAAAACATAAAAACAAACAAACAAACAAACAAACAAACCCACTTCCCTGCCATTCCTTATACTATAGTGAAGACACATGGTTTCGGACTTCAGTTTTCCATTTTCAACAGTTACACTTGGTTAAGATCACCTAAAACACGGACCTGACACCAGTGTTCCGTTCCTAATTCATATCGTCGCTACGTTATTTTCGGATAGCGCAATTCTAGAATCGCTCTGCGCGATTCCGGAATTGACGCGCGTTTTGAGAATTCCCCAAATGCGCAGCGCAATATCGTGTCCATAGATCCGGGGGACGTATAAATATATCATGTCGCTAAATACAAAGAACTCTTATAACCAAAACAGTTAGATATGTGTGTCAAATCGTATATTGCGCGTGAAGTATCACCCAACAAGGAAGTATCCCAATCACATCTGAGCATTGTACCGAGAGTGAATGAACAAGTGCATACAACACACGTGGCGGTGTCTGTCAATCGATCCCGCATCTTAGTGTCAGGGTGCAATGTATAGTAAACAGGTTTAACCATTTGGCACCAGATGAAATAACAAATAAAAAATTGACTAGAAAGAATAATTTACAATCGTTTGTATTGTATGTAAGCTTTGTACGTGTAGGTATGGGTGACATGAAAAAAACGCGGAACTCTGTCACACGACAACCATTCAGAACAAAACCTTGACTGGCAAAATTGGACGATAACAAAGTCAGCAGTAATGTGTGGTCCGTTGGCCTGCAGAAATTTACGAGGATTTTGTCATAAATATGTGTAAGCTCAACACCTCTGACTGTCTTATCTCTTGGTTACATGTTCGTATTCAAATATCTTCTCTAATTTTTCTGTGAAAGTATTGGGTGTTGCAATCTATAATCTAAGGGTTAACTAAGTCCACTCTGCATGTGACCTCTAAACTTCAAAGGTCAACGTCATTTGGACCTTTGAAAGCTTCATCCAGTCATAACTTGGGCCAATTTCCATCGAGGTATTGCAACACTGCACATTTTTATAAGAACATGTAACCTGAAAAGGCAAAGGCCAACGGTCATTTGGCCCTTTGAAAGTTTTATCTTGCCAAAACTTGGTCAATTTTGATCCGATTTGGTTCATGTTGGACTTACATTGTGGGTATTGTAACACTGTGCAATTTAACATGTGACCTGTAAAGGTCAAAGGTCAAGGTCATTTGGACTTTTCAATTTGCATCCGGCCATAAGTTTAGTGTAATGCGAAGTAACAAAGGAAAAAAATTGTAGCATTTAATATTTACAACTTTTGAAGGCACACAGACAGATTTGCTTCGAAGCAAATCTTTTCTAGTTCTTTTCTTTCCTTTCTTTTCTTTCTTTCTTAACAGGCAAATTTTCCGACATTTCATTTGAAAAGTATTATACGTAGAAACTCCAAACTTGCCACAATTATACTTCTGTAGATGAAACCTCGCCTTCTTATAATTATAGGTCATGCTAGGCCAGGGTTCACTTCAGGTAGAGGTCATTTAAAGGTCAAAGGTCATTTCAAGGTCAAATGCCACTTCAAGTCAAATGCCGCTTTCGATGGTGGCTTTCTTCTAGCCATAACTTGGTCAAATTTTATCCAAATTTGATCATGTTGGACTCGTATCAAATGACGTTGACCTGTAAAGGTCAAGGTCATTTGGACCTTTGAAAGTTTCATCCAGCCATAACTGGGTCAATTTCCATCCACTTCTAATAATGTTGGACTCAAATGTAGATATTGCAACACTGCACATTTTTGTAAGAACATGTAACAACTAAAGGTCAAAGATCAAGGTTATTTGGCCCTATGAAAGTTTCATCTTGCCATAACTTAGTAAATTTTCATCTGATTTGGTTTTTGTCAGGCCTAAATTTTGGGCATTGTAATACTGTACATTTTTGCAATTACATGTGACCTGTAAAGGTCAAGGTCATTTGGACTTTGAAATTTTTATCCAGCCATAAGCTTAATGGAATGTGAAGTACCAAAGGATAAAAGTTGTAGCATATAATATTTACAACTTATGAAGCCACACAGACAGATTTGCTTTGAAGCAAATCTTCTTTTCTAGTTTACTTAAACATTAAAGAACCAAAGTGGTAAGAACCTGTTTAATTGTACCCTGTGGATCACGTTAAATATTGGCAACTTGCCTTTAAACAGGCCATCCCTTGATCTCGGTGTCCTCAAATGTTGAAACAAACATCAAACTATGCAAGAAAAGTTGCCGGAGTCATGTTTTCGGACTAGAGTAGGTCATTAGAACCTACAAAAATATGTGGAAGTGCCTTGACAGTATGATTGATAAATACATCTTTATTGAAGTTTATTATATCATGTGCGTCGACCTATATGTACTCTTTAAAGTGGGTCATCCAGATGTCTGTAATGTGCTTAGTGACACGACATCAATGAACTTCATTTCAACAACAGAAAGTAAAGAGGAAATGGGCCTGGATGTTCGTAAACTGATGACATTAAGGCATGCAAATATCAGACACTATAGAAGAGCAAGGGTGCGATTTGTTATTTCAGAAACTTGGTTCGTCCAAAAGAGACTTATCGGAAGTCTAGAAATTGTCTGGCTGCACCATCAAAATGAGTATGCTCAATTTGTGTGTATACCCACCAATAATTTAATTAAGGACTTTAATTGCAAGGTCATAATGCACATATGTAAGTCACGCATGGCCTACGATGGCGGCTCAAGTTTGCACACACAAAAAATAAGAACCCAACAACAAATTGCACTTATACGTTCAATGAAATAAACTTTTGTGAAAGTGTCACTAGAGCCGGCGGGCCATTTGATACCCACGGGGGGGGGGGGGGGGGGGGGGGAACGGGGGGGGGGGCATTTTTTTTTTAATAAAAAAAAAGTCTGCTCAGTTATAAATGACGAAAACTATGCTACTTACAAAACTGACTGGGTAAAAAGTTTGTTCACAGGAAGCAAAAAAAAAACAAAAAACAAAAACAAAAAAAACCCCACAAGAACAACATATATATATACATATATATATATATATATATATATATATATATATATATATATATATATATATATATATATATATATATATTTATATATACATATATATACATATATATACATATATATACACATATATATGTATATATATGTATATATGTATTCATATGTACACACACACACACATATATATATATATATATATATATATATATATATATATATATATATATATATATATATATATACATATATGTATAAAACCTCGCCTTCCTACGCTAGGCTTGGCTTTTCAATGTAATTTGACTACTACTCTTTCTACTGTTCAGAAAATTTTATTACTGCTCATATGATGTGAAAATCCTGCTATTTAACTCATACTGTATTTCTATGTATTGTGCCTCTTTGTGGACTTACTATCGGAAGAATTCTATTTAAAAGTTGCGTGCCAGTTACAATAATACTTTTAGAAGAATTTTTCATTATGCTCCAGATTGTAGTGCCAGTCAAATGTTGGTCTCCAACAGAACAAATACTTTTGACACTTTGTGGAGGATACAAGCGTTGAGTCTGAGACATCGTATACAGTACAGCAACAATACTTTAATTCAATGTGTATTATGCTCTGACATATTCTGTCAGTCTCCTGTAATAAGACACTAGAGAAACTTGTTATATTTGCATACTGGCTAATTACATTTAGATTTCTTGTTTCATGTAAGATATATATATATATATATATAGCTTTATTCCAGACTCATCAGTACATATACATCTTGGTCCATATATCAAGTTTGAAAATACCTAAATTCTCATATATATGTAAATATTACTACAAAATCTCAACGTGGCTGACACTTCAGTTCAAAGTTTTTTGACTGTATATCACCTATAAAGTGGACGCGGTCATCTGGAGCAATACCTTTCGTTTCAGGAAGACGTGTTTTCAAACCATATAACAATGTTTTGGAGGGTGTAAGAATGGGAGGGCAGTTTGCTGTGCTCATCCATTCAACAGGGTTCCTCCTCCAGTTCCAAATGTTGCTGATACTGATATAAAAACCAACTAGCACTACTATACTTTGGAGAATCTTCCATTGACTTCAGTCAGCCTGGGATTTATGATTTCTGTCCTGTGGTTCAGTTGAAAACTTATATCCGGTCAGTGGGGGAGCCAGATGTGTTCATGTGTAAATATTTGCATGGCTATCTCTACACCAAGGACAAAAATCAATTTGGCAGTAGATGATGAACATCCTGCCTGACGTTGTGTAGAACTATTCTGGAAAAGACCTTGAGAATGTTGCAACCAAAATGGCACAGGAAATCTATATCAGGCTGCTCAGGAAATCTAAACGATCAGAAAAAAATAGTAACACAAGGCTTTCAAATTTAAAAATATAATTAAAAAAAAAAAAAAGAAATCCCCTGTTATTCACATAATTTGCATGAACATTTAAAATGCTCCTGATTATGTCTAAGTGCCAACACAGACATTTTGTCTTTTAAGAATTCTTTCTTTCTCTCTCTCTCTTTCTTCCCTCCCTCCCTCCTTTCTTTCTTTCTTTCTTTCTTTCTTTCTTTCTTTCTTTCTTTCTTTCTTTCTTTCTTTCTTTCTTTCTTTCTTTCTTTCTTTCTTTCTTTCTTTCTTTCTTTCTTTCTTTCTTTCTTCTTTGCGACCAGATTTGTCATAGTTTTTCTCGGACCCTATTATTCCAAAAACAATCAAACTGGCCATGGTGATTGACCTACCAATGACATTGTGCACCTGGTTTAGAATAGTCATGATGTTTAAAATTAGGCAAATAAGGTAATATCAAAATTTTAAAAGCTCCATATCTTTCAAACTATTGCAGATAGACACAAAATCGCAATGTGCATCTAACGGTTTGTCACACTTGCCAATACAATGGACAGTAAATGGAAGTTGTGGAATTTCAAATTATGCTAAATAGGTGCATTGAAAAATTTAAAAGTTGAATATATCCCAAACTATTATAGATAACGTAGCCGCTACACCATCAAATTATAGGTTCCTGGCAAAGCCGCATCCAATGAATTACAAAAAATTTGTAGGATTTTAATTTATGCAAATTAGGTGAGTTTTCAAAAATAAATCATGAATAGCTTGAATATATTATAGACAGAGGTGTCATTCAAACGTCAATTTGAAGGTTTGTAACATAGCCGAATCCAATGAACCATAAACCAAAGTTTTAAAATTTAAATTTATGCAAATAAGGTGAATACACAAAATTTGTTTATTTTTCAATAACTTCAAAACTATTACAGAAAGAGGTGCCATCCGAACTTCAATTAAAAGGTTTGTAACATATATGCATCCAATGGAATAAAAATGTAAAATATTGATTTATGCAAATTAGGTGAATGCACAAAATTTAAATCTTTAAAACTTTCAAAACTATTGTACATAGACATAGCCCCATCTGATGAACTATGACCTAAAGTTCCAGAATTTTAATTTGTGCTAATTATGTGAATACACAAATTTAAATCTTGAATAATTTCAAAACTATCACAGAGGTACCATTTCAACTTCACTCTATATATTCGTGCAATAAGTGGATCCTATGAACCATGAACCAAAGTTGTAGGATTTTAATTTTTGTGAATAAGGCAAATGCACAAAATTGAAATCTTGTATGGCGTCATAACTGCTGTAGAAAGTGGTGTCATTCAAACTTCGCTTTATAAGTTTGTGATAAAGCCACATCCAATAGACTACAAACCAAAGTTGTAGCATTGTAATTTATATAAATCAAGCCAATACACAAAATTTAGATTATGTTGAACAATGGCAAAGTGTAGCATTTCAAACTGTTTTAATTTTGAGGGCACCCATACAGATTTGCTGTGAAGCAAAGCTTCTTTTCAAGTTTTCTTTTACATTTTCACACTGATTCACTAAACCCAATTAACAAAGTCAACATATTCTCTGTAAACCCTCTCGTATGCGGTGTTCAATTTTGAAGTAATCTGAACAGAAGAGCCCCCCCCCCCCCCGCCTGAAGACACACCCCAGCAAGCCTAAAGTGAATCTGGTCAGAAGTTTTGGAGACGAAGTCCATGATGTCAATTGTGGATGGACAATGGATGGACGATAGTCGATGACCGATCCTAAAGGCTCAGCTGACTGACAAGTCAGCTGAGCTTAAAAACTCTGTAGGCATACCATCAAGACCGGAGCTTTTTCATTCGGCACACACCGTGATATTTGTTCGTCTCTTTAATGGATATAAATATATTCATAGCTTTATTTATTATAACGAGTTCTTGGTTATTGCTTAATTAGCACTTTGTCACACACGTTGAAATTCATTTAACCCGTTTCATATCATATTGAATAAACTGTTCTGAGTTCTATCATCATTCTCATTTTCCAGAACATGTTTGGATCTGTGACTGTTGGCAATCTTTGAAAGAGAATTTTGTGATACACACTCTTTTCCACGCCAGACATATAGGCTGCTCTTAAACCCCACTTTTGACATCTTTGAATTAATATCCATGTTGTCTTCCATTTCAATATCATTCATAGCCACTCGATTATCCAGTTGTGTCAATCATTTAACCTTTGAATTATTGGCTCTTCCCTTATCCATCTATTGTTTCTCGATACATCAGACACTTTGTGAAATTCACTTTTTGAGCAGTTTGCAAAAGATAGCAATTTTATTTCTATTTGTTACAGATACTGTTGGCACTTTTATTTCTATTTATTACAGATATATTACTCAATAACCTTTGTTTTTTCACTTCTTCATCTTAACCCATTACTAATCTTGTCCTGTTGTACTGGTGCCAGTCTGACAGAATTTCTTTGTAAAATCCAAGAATCTCAATCTTTGGTAAGTTTCATTTTAAACATTTAAGTAAAACATATTTTCACCATACTCATGGTGTTTATTTTGTAACCAATATTTGGGCAGTATGTTCCACTTCTGGACATTATTATTTAATGCTCACTTTAAGAAGAGGAGGTGCCGGGCTTATATTAATGCTTTAACATTGATCATGCATAGGCTACCCTCTGTCTTCGTTTTTGTACATATTTCTCTTTTTTTACTAGTATTAGTCTAATCTTTTTGTTAAAAAAGCATCCCCAAATTGTTTCACGGATTTCTTGAATACTGGTATGTGGAATAACCTGAGTTTCCAATCTATAGTTAAATTGTCATATTCTTATTGGTATAATTAAAAAAATTTACCTTGTAGTGCAAAATTTCTATATTTCCATCTTTCCAACACATTCTTTAATTTCACTAAATTATTTTCCATTTCTCTTAATATAGCTACACCGTTTCCTTGCATAATTCTATGTGGTTTCACTGATTCTGTTGTCCATCTTACACCACTAGTAATTTCAATCCTCTCTTTCCATTGCCCTTTACCTGCTATTTTTATTTTAGACATGTTAGTATTTGACCATGAGGCATCACTATCTATTGTCAAGTTATTAAAACACTCTCTCAATGATTCCATTGTTGTCACAAAAAATTGAGTATCATCTGCAAAATGCAGCAATATTAACTTCTTTAAGTTCTTCATTCACCATAATGCCCTGATAAAATGACCTTCTTTATATTATTACTTTGCCTTATCTTTTGAGCCATATGTTCTGCCTGAAAAATATACTTAGGTGCCGCCATTGGGCATCTTTGTCTCAGTCTCCTTGACAAATTAAACATTTAAAATAGGAAGCCATTTGTTAAAATAGAACTTTTAGTCTTTATACAAAGTTTTATCCCACTTCCTATAACTTGGTCCAAAATTCATTTGATTAAGTACTGAATCAACAAACTCCAACTCAACACGGTCAAAGGCTTTTCGTTGATCTAAGAACACAATTGCTGCTCCTTTGTTCTCTTTATTGCACTGCTCAATTATATCCCTTCTTTGGGTAACAGCATCATGTATATTACGTCCTTGCATGTCTGCTTTCTGGTCTTGGTGTATCAATTTCGGTAAAAACATTTGAACCGATTGGCCCAACTTCTGGCTAGAATTTTTCGTCGGTGCACAGCAGTGATATCAGTCTCCAATCGGTTATATTTTTTCTTGGACCTGCTTTATATAGAAATGTTATAATTCCCATTCTCTGAGATTTTGTTAATGAATTATTTCTGAAAATTCCATGATACAGTTGCACCATACTATCACCAATTAGTTCAAAATAAATTTGATCAAATTGACGTTATTCCATCGAAAACTGGACTTTTTCTCTTGCCCTACTTATAACTGTTTTTCAAAGCTCGTTATTAGTACCTGGTTCCTCACATTCTTGTTCTTCATCTTCTAATAGTTTTTTTTTCAATGCAGGAAGTTAATTGCTCTGCAGCTTTAGTGTTACAGCCTTCACTTGCATTTAATCTCCTGTATAAGTGTTCTTTTAAAATTCGTTAGTAGATGTTTCAACCTTCCCGTCTATTGTTTAATCTTTGACCATAGTTTATTCTGACAATTACATTTTTCTAGATTATGAAAATATCTTGTCCATGTCTCCCCGTTTTCAAACCATCGAATTTTGGTTCGTATTCTTGCAGCTTCTGCTTTCACGCATTTATTTTTAAAATTGCATTTTCCTACCTTTTCATTTCTATGTTAGTTTCTTCATTTTGTATTACCTTGTTTTTCAATTTGCCGAATTCCTTTAATAAATTTTAAATGTCTTACTTTCACTCTTTTTCATCACTGTGGCACAGTGTACATATATATCTTTGATTTTTCGTTTTTTCATTACCCACCATGTGTTCTTATTAGCATATTCATCCTTCCTTTCTTTCCAGTGATCCAAAACGTCTTTGAACATCTTACTTCTAACCACTTTCTTCTTCATTTTCCAGTACCTATTGCCTTTTACAGTTTCACTTGTATTTATTACAAGAGTTACTGCATCATGGCCACTCCTGATTGCAGGTACAATATCACATCTAGACACAGCATAGTCCAATTAAATAACTGCTGATGTACTAGCTGTCTATTCTTAGTGCTTTGTCAATAGCTTCATTGTGTTTATCATATGGTAAATGATCTAAGGAGCTCACTATTTTTTTCACGCTTTTAGGTTCTTTTTTGCCTGCTGATGGTGGCATTGCACTATTTGTTGAGTCTCTGCTACGTTTACCCACAGTTGTTCCTGCTCCGGTATAGTTTGTGTGGTATTCTGAAGTTCATCTGTGCCACTGATTATTCTTATAGCTCTTCCTATACTTCATTCTAGCTTTGCCTTGCGCGCCTTTGTCTGTACGTTTGATGTCCCCGCCACAGCCTTGAAAAAGTCCCGTGCACTTATTCTTACTTTTTTTTTAAAGAGTTTCTGTTTAAGCACAGGTAAATTTAGTTCTAGGTATTTTTCTCCTGTAAAACTGCAATCTTTGAATATACGATATGTGATCAATTTGTTTGAATGGCGACCGTTCCCATTAATATACTTTGACCAGAGTCTAACATGCTCAACATATTATTTTTCAGATACTAATTGTAGACAAAATTGACTGTTTATACTACCAGGACTCTCCCAGCAGTTTTGCAGCCCAAAGGCAGACAAAAGATTCCATATTCAACAGCCAGCATAAATAACTACTTCCTATATGGCCATAGTTTTCCTGTAGGCAATGAAAAATCGGGCTTTCAGGCTGTCAGAGTCACAATTCAGGAGAACTGATACTGGAGAGCTACTGAAGAACTGTTGGTATGGCATTTGAGCGTAAAGTGGAGGGTAAACGTGGGAATTGTGTTCATTTAATAAATAAACTTCATTGTTATTGTTATGGCTGGTATTTTGGATGAAGCGCGATAGCTTGAAGTTTATTTATTATATTTACATTTTTTCGATTTTTGATAATAATTACAAGTGATGCACGACCGCCAAAGAACGTTTTTCCACATAAATTGCCTTGGTTTAAGGGGGGTGTGATCAATAGAAAGATAAGCGCTAACCACCCCCCCCGTTACCTGGCAACCAGTCTATCCCAAAAGCAACAAACAGGAAAGAAAAATAGTCCCTTTGTAAATGTTCATTTATTTGAACAGATAGCTTTACAAAATACAAGATTCGTTCACATCAGGGAAAAAGTATACAAGTAAGTTAATTTTTGGGATAAAATACCCAGAATAACACAGGAGGGCGCACAGGATTTATGAATGAAAAGAAAAGTAGTGCCCAATGTGCTGGCGTATAAAATTGTGAAGGGGCTGCATAGCTGGCGCGTGCAGACTCGCGTGTAGACTATGTCTTCATGAGATGGTGAGGAAAACAACAGTTCCTATTCTTTCAATGTTAAACAATAAAGGGAATGTAAATATTGCGATACACTATTTGAACATTTAGGCTGCACGGTTGGCGGAGCTGCACCACGCTCTCCTTTCACCTCTGCAGCCCGGGTTCGATTCACAGCCGGGGAAGCATGTGGAAAGAGTTCCTACCACTCTGACAGTGCACGGTGGTTTCCTCCGAGTCCTTCGGTTTCCTCCACGCAGGTAGGAAAGTATACGCCACCATATGTGCCATGGAGAGTGATTAATTTAGGCTTGGCCTGCTTCGCAATTCATGTAAAAGATATGGGTCAAAACTTTACCATTTGAACTTACTATTCATTTGGTCATGGAGAGGACTTTTGTTTTCGTTTGTTGGCATCTGGCAGTGGATTAACAGTGATTGCCCCCCCCCCCCCCCCCCCGCATTTCTGCAGGGAGGTTCACTTTTCTGGGCATACTGTGGACCAATTTGGCAAGATCTGCGCTTGCGGGATAAGCTTTCACTGCTCATGGACGCACTGTGACAGAATGTCAAGTGTAGCGGGAGGATCATGATATTGATTTTGAATTCCGCAACGCAACACATCCCAGTCCCACAGATATTTATTCGGTGACTGGTCTGGTGAGAGTGCAGGCCAAGGCAGGGTGTGGACATAGTTATCAATATCGCTCAGATACCACCTACTGACATGGGCAGTGTGTGGCTGAGTATTGTCCAGTTGAAAACAAAAGCTTGAACCGACCGGTTGTAACCAATCAACATCAGTATCGTTGGTCTGTGGGTTTACCATTCACTTGGGTCAGATAAGGTACCCCTTGTAAAAAAATATATGGAGGTGTGAGCGCTAACTGTTAGTTAACAGTTAGCTAACTGTTAGCTGACTGTTAGGTGCCATTTTGCCATGCAAATGACGGGAGCTGTGAGCTCACAGCTTGCTAACGGTTAGCAAGCTGTGAGCAAATCCTATACTGACCATAGGAGAGCTGTGAGCGAGTTGTGAACAAGCTGTGATTGAGCTGTGACTGAGCTGTGAGTGAGCAGTGAACAAGCTGTGACTGAGCTGTGAACAAGCTGTGACTGAGCTGTGAACAAGCTGTGACTGAGCTGTGAACAAGCTGTGAGTGAGCTGTGAACAAGCTGTGACTGAGCTGTGAGCAAGCTGTGAGTGAGCTGTGAGCACACACTGACAGCTCAATTTTTGGTTATTGTTCCTGTATGCTGGTACAGGTCGGTATTCCAAGAGGCGATTTACCTCTTTTCAGGAGGGTGTGCCTTCCTAGGGTGATATATAGACAAAAGAATAATTCATTGATGTGCTCATTTTTTTTTTACATGCGCTTCTGCACACCTATTGGCACAAAATTCCACAATGAAGCATAAAAATACATGTAACACAATGAATAAAATTATGCAGTTCACATATTTTAATTGGCTTCATACATATATATTTACAAAAGTTTGAGAATATCATGAGGAGCGACCTCGTATTAGCCAACAAGCTATTTGTCCAATCCTCTTAAAATATATAAATTATGTTTTACTATCACAATATGTGTTTAAAAGAAAAAAATAATATTTTCATGATGTTGGCTTGGAGAATTGAATACTCTGCTTGTCGTTCAATGTTTAATCTCCTGGTGGGCTCCTGACCTCTGTGGTATGTGGGCAGTGAAATGGCTGCCATATCTGAAAGCAGAATTAAGAGATAATCTCTCAATATACTGTAGCATTTAAAAACATACTGCAGTGTTGCCAACCCTCCCGGATTTCCCAGGAGACTCTCAGAAATTTATGCTGAAAATTCTTGAAAAAGTGTGGATTTTTGACAATTTTGAGTCACCTCCCAGAATTTCATCAATATTTCCCTTCTACATTTCATATTAATTTATCAATCTCCCTGAACTTTACTTTTTATCTCCTGGATTTTAAGTTTGGCAGCTTGGCAACACTGATACTGTAGCATTTAAAAATATCCTTGCATTCAAAACATGTTGAGTGTTGATGTTTGATGGTACAGAAAAAAAAAAGGCTTCAACTGTGCACTTTCAAGTTAAGTTTAATTTCATGCAGGCCTAAATATATTCATAGGGATATCTTAAACTGATCCATCTGGCACTTCATCTACACAAGGATAAGAAAATTGCAAGCACATTTTTGAGAGGCAAAAAAAAATAAATCCATCCATCATGTAATAAAATGTACATGTACTTGTTTAAAAAAAAACTTAGCATAGGAATAGAGAAAGAGGTTTAACGGTTTTGAAAATTATGTAAATTACACATACTTGAAAATTTAAATTTGAATATGTCCAAAACTATTATAGGTACCGGTAACCAATCCAACTTCAATTCATAGCTTTGTAACACTGCACATTTTTGTAATTTACATTTAACCTCTTAAGGCCAAATGTCAAGCTCATTTGGGCCTTTGAAATTTTCCTTTAGCCATCACTTGGTCAAGTTTCATGCAATTTTGACCATGTTGGATTCAAATTGTAGATATTGCAATACTGCACATTTCTGTAATTTACATATACCTCAAAAGGTCAAAGATCAAGGTCATTTGGACTTAATCTCCTTTTCTAGTTTTTAAATGTGTTGCTATGGTACATGATAATCTGATGTTCAACTGGTGATACATGTGGTAAGACAAACTCCATAGAAATACAAATTATTGCTGGTAAATTTATCCAGCCATGTGGGGTCTGATAATAAACATGAAACTTAAAAGCACAAACTTCCAGTGGCAATGATCAGACTTTCTTCATTGAAGTGCATGAATGTTGGTGCATGTTAATTTGTCTTAAAGTGTCTATAGTATGCAGTTCAGTACAGCCTTGTACATTTTGTTTATCAATACAGCTATTTTGATTGATTGCAGCCAGCAAGGTCCCCTGTAAAATTAACTGTTGGGCTGTGCCACAGCTGCATGAACAATATAGGTTTTGGTACATGGCAAAGATGCCCTTTAATACAATGGGGAGTCCTGTTATAAAGGATCTTTCTGATCCACTGTGGCCTAGAAAGTATATAACTTTTATGAGCATTACAAAAAGTTTGCTAAAATTTATACTTACTTTGGTCTCTGGTGCCAATAATGATGCCAAAGTAGGTCCATATTGTATAAGATCCAGTGTATACTCTTATCATATTCCAGTCCATGATCAGGCCAACTGGCACATTCACAGTAGTCTTATACATTTGGTTGCTTTTGTATGCAAAAGAAACTTCACATTGTTCCACTTGGATCTTAGGTTGGAGCCAGCTGCCCACATGCCAGTCTGCTATAATGTCCTTGTGTTGTAGCCACCCTTAATAGTGCACACAAATGTGACACTAGCTTACAGTGACAGGCATCATCTTCCAAAACATCACAACAATCTGGCATCATCCTACTTCCACCGTGAGCTCCCCCATGATAAGTCATTCCAGTATTCAGTTTAAATCAGGGAGACCAGCCTCCCTCAGCCAATCAACAACAAGTGTTTGGAGAGGTCAGGATGACTGGTACTGTCTGTTGAAATTTGACCTCTGTGCTTTGGGGTTGAACTTGATGCTATATTTAGGCACCAAACATTAATTGCTATCATTTGCAGAAAAGCTGAGAGACAGTGAAAAATGTGATGGACAAGTCAAGTTGCCATGTACTGCACTTGTTAAAATTGACATTATTTCTACCATTGTCTGGAAAGAAATCAACTTTATGAGCTAACTGTTGAACAAACACACATATTTGTGACAAAGATTTGAAATTTGACATGCCCATACTTATGTGGAAATGACTTTAAATTTGTACAGGTTTTATCAGATTCTGAATTTTATTTGCAAAATTAAAATGGGTCTCTAGGACTTAAAAAACATTCCTGGATTTTTTGTCTGTGTGCCAACACAGACATATTTTCTTTCTTTCTTTCTTTCTTTCTTTCTTTCTTTCTTTCTTTCTTTCTTTCTTTCTTTCTTTCTTTCTTTCTTTCTTTCTTTCTTTCTTTCTTTCTTTCTTTCTTTCTTCCTTCCTTCCTACCTTCCCTCCCTCCTCCTTCCTTCCTTCCTTCCTTCCTTCCTTCTTTCTTTCTTTCTTTCTTTCTTTCTTTCTTTCTTTCTTTCTTTCTTTCTTTCTTCAGGCAAATTTTCCCGACATTTCATTTAAAAGTTATTATCATAGAAACACAACCTTGACATGATTCTACTTTCATACATGAAGTGTTGAGTTAAAGATTAAGTTTCAACAGATTTTGTGCTTTTATTTTATTTCATTGGGGGGGGGGGGGGGGGGGCAGTCAGTATCCAACCTGCACTGATAGGAGTTTTTTACATACTACTTTCCTAATACCTCATGTAGGTCTCATCACTTATTTATAATTAATTTTTCCCCTTAATTTTATGGAAAAGTTAAGTAAAAACATTGAAGCAGATGCCATTTTTCACTCCAGCAGTTTTGCTTGTTTTTTTTTTTTTTATTATTATTTTTAAATGTACCCATGGTTGTATCATATCCTTTGCATTGATCCTTCTATATTTGCCATTACCATGCAATAATGGCTGGTATGTAAATTCAAATATTGCATGAAGAGACTGTCATGTTTAATTTCGACTCCTGTCCACATTACACATTTATAAGAGTATTTAAACTGAAATATGGTGTTATGCAGGAGTAAACTAAAATTACAGCCTGATGGGCACACATGATATTGAATGAACATGGCTCAAAGATTATAACTGTGTATTGAGTAACTGAAATTTACATATACAATGGTTCCTGTTATTTAGGCCAAATTAATTAATGTGTTTCCCGGCCATAATGAGTTAAAACTGGAAGACTGTGTGAACAGCTCGTCAGTAAACTAGCCGAAAGTTATAATTACTGGACTGTAATTTCTCATTGCAAATTTGTGGTTTTAGTTAAAGACAAATGGATTTGTTGAAATTGGATTGCCCATATTTTATGCACAATTAACTTCTATCCAGTACAAACGCCTGGTACCGATTATTAACATTTATGTTAAGAGGAGCTGGTCAGGAGTGCATTTTTGTCAACAGGCAGCAGTTCATGCCAGAAACTAAGTTAAAGTTATGAACAGTACCAAAAACTAGAAGTCCAAGCTGTGAGCAAGCTGTGATCAGTACGAAAAAACTGAGTCCAAGCTGTGAGCAAGCTGTGATCAGTGGAAAAACCTAAGTCCAAGCTGTGAGCAAGTTGTGAACATTTTCATGGAGCTGTGAACAAGCTGTGACCAGTACCAAAAACTGAACCCAAGCTGTGAGCAAGCTGTGACCATTGTAAATCAGCTGTGAGCAAGCTGTGACCATTTTAAGGGAGCTGTGAGTAAGCTGTGAGCATTCTTACAGAGCTGTGAGCAAGTGGTGAACTCAATTGCTAACAGCTTGCTCACAGCTCCAAAACTATTTAGAGAGGTGTGAGCAGTTTGGTAACCGTTAGCTAACGGTTAGCCAACAGTTAGCTAACGGTTAACATTTTTTTGACTTGGGGTGTGCCCCTGAAGTCTGAAGGCAATGGCTGTCCATATGGTCCTGGTACACATGGCCTGGTCTCTAAATTATAATGGTCACGCTGGATCATGCATCATTCTGAAAACCTTTCTGAAGGCGCATGACACACCTATGCCATGGATTCGTTTGTCATGTAAATCGAGACACGGACCTACTAGTACTATCTGATAGTAGGTCCATGATCCAGACAAAACCTGGATTCATCTAATGAAATGACAAAAATGGGGAGTTGGTACAGTTAGTATGTGCGTTTCCCATTTTTTTTGGCTAGGTGATTCCATACATGGTGCCGAAGGTTGCTGGTTCGATACCCGGCCGTTCCGTGGTCACAATATATATATATATAATATATATATATATATATATATATATATATATATATATATAATATATATATATATGTATATATATATATATGTATACCTCCACTGATGCATGCTCCAGGCACCATTGAACACAGGCAGCTTTGTGTGCAGCAGCACTGGTCGATATCACTTCAGCTTGGCTTTCATCAGTTTCGCCAGTTTCTTTTGGTATAATTATATAGGCTACACCTTATTTTGCCTCATTTTGTATCAAAGTACTGCGACATAAAACGTCACCACTGCAAAATCGCACGTGAGCAATTCCGGCAAAATCCTGGTGATTATCACGATAACGGGGAATGTTTGAAACTGGATCCCACTCGAAATTCGATCCCATAATTATATCAAACAGCCAGTAATGTTACGAATAATTAAACGCTTTGTGTCGCGTTTTTTTTTCTTAAATTTCACTGTCCTTACTTGGTACCTTATTGGCGAATAGCGTTCAATTGCAGCATGAAACTGCACTGAACTTCCGAACCCGGTCACAGTTTTATAGGATATAAAGAATGTTGTCTCAGAAAGAAACATGCAAAAATAATAAATATAACCTAGTCAGGAATATCAATGATATATTGACAAAAAGAAGTTACCTTATATTTTATGTTCGGAAAGAGCGGGACTCGAACCTGCACCCTTTGGTACCAGTCACCTAGATGAAATGGGAAACACTAGACCTTTGCATAAATCGTGATTGACTAAACCATGATAATATTGCCATCATTTTTCTGACAAGGAATGGGTTCATCTGTTCGTTCTTAATATTCCTGCCCTCGTAATTAAGACGCCTGGGAGTCCACCTGAATTAAGTTCAACATGAAGGTAAATGCTTAGTAATCAGAAAAAACAACAAAAACCAAAAAACCATCCCCCCCAAAAAAACAAAACAAAACAAAACAAAACAAAAACAACAACAAAACAAAACAAAAAAAAAAAAACCCGGGCGGATAGGACCACCTGATATAAACAAGCAACCAACCAAACAAAAAATAAATATCGAAACACATTGATATATATATATATATATATATATATATATATATATATATATATATATATATATATATGTATGTATGTATGTGTGTGTGTATGTATATATATATATGTATATATACGTGTGTATATATATATATCAATGTGTTTCGATATATATATATATATATATATATATATATATATATATATATATATATATATATATATATATATATATATATATATATATATATATGTTGTGAGCATTTTGAGATCTGCTCGATTCCGGAATGGCGCTGCGCGCCATTTTAGAATTGCCCGTGCGCGATTTCAGAAACTGCGCATTATGAGAATTTTTTAAAGAGCGTATGTATGTGTTGCCATAATGTCCAAATATATATCCTGTTTGGTGGACGGATGTTTAAACACTCACATTGGGTGTATGTCTGATAAAACATCGTTTAAACAAATAATTAAACATATTTGGTATAAGTCTGCTAAAACATCGATCCACCACATCCCACTTCTGGGAGTTCTTCTAATGACCACTTTTTTTAAGGGGGGTGGGGCTGACAGACTTTACGGTGGATCCACAGAATATGTTGCCTTATTTCATAAATTTGAAATACATTTTTAACCTTATTTTCGGGCACTTATATAGGTCTATCACTGTGTTTCATTAAGTCAGAACAACAGTTGTCACACCAGTACCTACATTTTTTTAAAATAAATTTTTAACCGTATTTTTCGAGCACTCATATAGGCCTATCATGAAGAATAACATGTCTTCCATAACAGAATTAATCTGGTGCTTGCGTCGTAAATTTATTATAGGCCAACATGTAGATATTTTGTATTTCATTTACACATAGGCACTATGTTTTTAAACACACAATTGTCAGTAGTTTTCTTACCAAAAATTTATACCTCAGTGAATGAGTGTTTTAGCTAGAGCCCGTCTAAAACCATAGGCCATGGCCCATTAATTCGTGACATGAACTATAATGTTGATGCAGTAAAAACTTTCACATCGTGAAAAATTTTATGCAGGAGCATAATGAGCTCGTTTTGCATTCTATTGTAATCTTCGTGCAAAAATATAATACCAGGACCATGATATAGGCCTATACATCTGTACATAGGCATCTTCATTTTCTATGTAGAGTGTATCATCTGTTTAGTTTGTTAATGCTCACACCATAAAGGAAAATGTACCTCCGGGTGCACATTTTGTGCGAGATAGGACGTACGGTAACAGAAGTGATATATATATATATATATATATATATATATATATATATATATATATATATATATATATATATATATATATATATATATATATATATATATATATATGTATGTATGTATGTATGTATGTATGTATGTATGTATATATTGTAACTCATTCTCGCAAGTATTTCGATGAAAAAATAATACCCTCGCCGGTCTTCTTTTCTTTTCTTTTCTTTTTTGCCAGAGCGTCTTTACTGAAAACCAGTTTTTACGTAAAAGTTTTAAATAAATGTTTTATTGATTTTAAGTAGGCCTATTGTATTTGTGTCTTTTTGCCAAGAATCACTTCCTAGTAGTCAATATCCTATTCCGCAGTTCGAACTCTTTACTCTCCATAAGCTAACCTGTCCCTGTCTAACCTGCATATATATGGAATTACTGTTGTCTATATTGCCCACGTTCCTCTGTAAAATTTTGACATAGGCTGTATCAGCCCAAATAAATTAAAGGGTCTTCAGCGGGTAACTACTCAACATGTTTCGGAGCCTTTTACCCGTACATGTCTCTCTGAGTAGCGGCTCCTTGCCTAAGCTAAATATTCAGCAAAGACAACCCACATAACTTCAGTGTTGGCACAATTATCTCGGCTTTTGAGACATTTCAAGTTTTCGTTTCAAAGAAATCGAAAGTTTTGATCTTCGATCTATTTGGATGAAAATAAATTAAGAATTGTATATACTTCATTTCTTCACTTCGGGCTTCGTGGTACACAGCATGCTTCGGTGGCCAAATCTCGTGTACCACGGCAGAGCATGGCATAACTGATTTTATTTTACAGTGGAGGCATTCTCGAAATGCGTCGCGCGTTATGATAATTATGACCATGCACATTAATTACATTCATTAGATTGGTAAATCTAAGCATATTTTGTTCTCATAGACAATCTGCAAAAAGGAGAGGTCAGCAGCTTTCGACAGTGCCCATTTAGGCCTAAGATTCATGTTACGGAAATCAGGACCACGCATTTTACAATGAAGACATTCCCGAAATGCGCAACACAATGTAAGAATCCTGTTCTAGGCGTGATAACTAAGGCAGCAAAAGCTATTGACATTCGGTGCCATGTAAAATTTGAAGAATATTACAGAGTTCAAATTATAATAGGCCTATTGAAACCACTTCATACATGTACAATGGCACAGGACGAAAATCACACTGGAATCCGTGTGTTCGTGAAACGTGCATTTTGCACACTTCAAGAAAACTAGGCAACATCGGTATCATTCTTGAAATGCGGAGCGAATTTTAAGAATCCTAATAAGACCACAATAGCAAGGCATGCGTTGCCATGTAGGCTTAAGTTGGAAGAAAAAATTCAAAATCAAGTGAATACCACCTCATTCAAACTTTATGAATTTGATTTATATTATATGTAGGTCTATTACTTTCCATCTACAATCGCCAAATATGGAGGAGACTATCCTGAAATGCGCAGGGCATTTTGAGAGTCTACAAAATCTGGGACCTACTCGGTATATTATATATGATATTGGATGATTAATACCAAATTCAAGTTAATTACTACTTCATTTAAACTTGAACTACGTAATACTTCTCACCAGCACTTCAAATAAAGGACGACAACAATCTTCAAGAGTTCCAAAATACTCTGCGCGCCACGGGAATTTATGCAAAGGCAATTCCCGAAATGCGCTGCGCGTTACAGGAATAATGACCATGTATTTCAGTCATTTATACTTTGTGAATGTGAGTCTATTAGCCTACTTACCACCGATAATCTTCAAACAAGAGAGGACAAAAACAATTGAGAATCCCAAAGTAGGGGGTGGGAGGAGGGAAACACGCAGCACCTTGCGGGACACAAGACCATGTGGGCCATATTTTACAAACTAATCATTCCTGAATCGCGGAGCGCATTTTAAGAATTATAATCAGATCTGATAAAAGCTTCTTCATTGCTAGTCATTCGTTAAAGTTACCGTCTTTTGGTAACATACTACTAATTCAATCGACAACCTCCAACCAGGAGACATTACCGAAATGCTCATCGCATTTTAAGAATCCTAAGACAGAACAGTTGTCTATATAGCATTTGGTATAATGTAAAATTGGAAGAACTGTACCAAATTCAAGTTAACACTGCTTCATTTAAACTGTATGAATATAATACATGTTATATACATGTATTAGTTTCTATCCATAATCAGGAGACGATTTCCAGCGACTTCCGCGAGGTCCAAAATATGCGCACAACGCGGGAATTCTGCATGATCATGCAGTAGAACTAGAAATATTCCCCAAATGCTCTGGACGTCAGGGAAATCATGACCATGTTTCTTGCCCTTCAAACTTTATGAATCCTAATTTTTCCAATTTCAAACAAAGGCTCAGTAGAAATGGATTAACCTTTACGGACCTAACAGTTCGATCCCTTGATAACACAGATAGGCCATCCCACAATCGAAATATTCATGAAATATGCAGCTAATTTTAGAGAACTCTTATAACTAAAACAATTAGATATGTGTGTCAAATCCTAATCACATCTGTGCATTTTACTTATACCATGCCTCCTTTGTTTTCTCAAGGGATATATATATGTCACCTGCTTACACATATATCCCTGCTTTGATTTCCGTGGCTAAATTTCAACACAGGAATGATTTGCTTTGGTGAATACATTTTAAAATGCATTTATATTCATGGAAACAAAGAAGGCATGGTATGAAAAGGATATATCCCTTGTCTTCGTGATTTATCTGGAATCCTGCATTTTTAAATCCCTACGCTTCGCTCCGGGATTTAAAAAAGCAGGATTCCAGATAAATCCCTTGAACTTGGGATGTATCCTCTTCCGAAAGTGAATGAACAAGTGCATACAACACACGTGGCGGTATCTGTCCATCGATCCCGCATCTTAGTGTCAGGGTGCAGCGTATAGTAAACAGGTTCAACCATTTGGCACCAAGATGAAATAACAAATAAAAAATTGACTAGAAAGAATAATTTACAATCCTTTCTATTGTATGTAAGCTTTGTATGTGTAGGTATGAGTGACTGAAAAATACGCGGAACTCCGACACACGACAACTATTCAGAACAAAACTTGCTGGCAAAATTGGACGAAAACAAAGTCAGCAGTGATGTGTGGTCCGTTGGCCTTTAGAAATTTACGAGGATTTGGTAATAAATATGTGTCAGCTCGACACCTCTGACTGTCTTATCTCTTGGTTACATGTTCGTATTCAAATATCTTCTCTACTTTTTCTGCGAAAGTATTGGGTGTTGCAATCTATAATCTAAGGGTTAACTAAGTCCACTCTGCTGTTTGTGTTTATTATGTGTTCTAAGGTCCTTTATTCTGGTGCTTATTGTCCTGTCGTCTCTATGGGGAGTTTTGTCTTTAATGCGTTCACTCATGGGAGAAAAGTTCACCGCTGCAAGCAATTGGAATCAGGTGTTTTGATTTTTTCCTCTTTTACCCAGAACCTGTTTAATGATGCTACCCCCGACAGCGTATCCGAACTATGCAGTATGATAAGGTAATCCCATTTTCCCCAGATAAATATAAGTCATGGACACCAAAAATGCCAAGAACAGTCTTATGATGCCACTTGGTCAGTTGTCAGCTCAGCTTACAACTGTCATATCACACAAGCTTAAGTACAATGGATTTCAGACCAAACGTATGTCTATGACTGTTTAATCGGAGAACAATTTTTTGTCATCTATCATTGCATATTTCAAATTCAAAAACTTCAAATACAAGAAGTGAGAATCTAAAATGTTGTCGTGTCTAATCAGTGGTCGCCAGTCTGGGACGCAGGAGGGTGGTGCATGGGAAAGGGGGATTCTGTTACACCGGAAAAGGAAAGAAAAAATGCTTCAGCTCAGACCACAGTCAATGAGGTATGTATTAGACCATTAAAGAAAATCAAAAGGGTTCACCATTGGATGACTCACCAGAAGATAAAGGTTACCGCACGTGTTCAATTTAGGATTTTTAATATAGTTTCGTGTTTGTGGTACAGGTACACATGTTAACTGTCTGTGGAAGCCCTTACGGGAAATATATATTTTTTTACAATTACGGCTTATGGGACAATGATTATCTCTCTCACAGTGGAACGAAAAAAATAAAAAATAAAAAAAATAATAAAAATTAAACACACACACACACACACACACACACACACACACACACACACACACACACAAAACCCCAACAAAAAACCCCGCCATTGAATACCGAGGTACTGACAACCTCATGTTCATCCAACCCCTTGTGCATAAACCTGCTACGCAGAGTAAAATTTTGCCTGAACGCTTAAAATTATGTCTGTGTGCCAACACAGACATATTGTTTTTTCTTTCTTTCTTTCTTTCTTTCTTTCTTTCTTTCTTTCTTTCTTTCTTTCTTTCTTTCTTTCTTTCTTTCTTCCTTTCCACCCTTCCTTCCCTCTTTGTTTGTTTGTTTGTTTCTTTCCTTCTTTCTGAACAGGCAAATTTGTCCGACATTTCATTTTAAAAGCATTACACGTAGAAACTCCAAACTTGGCACAACTATACTTCTATAGATGAAGTCTGGCCTTTTTATAATGAGAGGTCATGCTTTTGAATCGTTTGCAAATGAGGGCTAATTAAAGTTTTAAATCTTCAATATCTTACATACTATAGTAGATGTGGTTCCGAGTGTATAGTTGTTCCATCATGTCAAGGTAAAGGTCATCTCAAATGTCAAGGTCAAAGGTCATGTCAATGTCAAAGGTCAATTTAGGTCAAAATATCATTTTTGAGGTCAAGGTTCGCTTCAGATAGAGGTCATCTCAAGGTCAAAGGTCATTTCAAGGTCAAAGCCACTTTCCATGGAGGCTTTCTTCTAGCCATAGCTTGGTCAATTTTCATCCAATTTTGATCATGTTGGCTCAAACTGTAGCTATTGTAACACTGCATATTTTTGAAACTTACATGTGACCTCTAAACTTCAAAGGTCAACGTCATTTGGACCTTTGAAAGTTTCATCCAGTCATAACTGGGCCAATTTCCATCCAATTCTAATCATGGTGGACTCAAATTGTAGGTGTTGCTACACTGCACATTTTTATAAGAACATGTAACCTCAAAGGGCAAAGATCAAGGTCATTTGGCCCTTTGAAAGTTTCATCTTACCATAACTTGGTAAATTTTCATCCGATTTGGTTCATGTTGGGCTTAAATTGTGGGTATTGCAGCACTGCGCAATTTACATGTGACCTGTAAAGGTCAAAAGTCAAAGGTCAAGGTTATTTGGACTTTTTAATTTTTATCCAGCCATAAGCTTAATGTAATGTGAAGCACTATAGGATAATATTTGTAGTATTTAATATTTACAACTTTTGAAGGCACACAGCCATATTTGCTCTTCAGCAAATCTTCTTTTCTAGTTCTTTCTTTCTTTCTTTCTTTCTTTCTTTCTTTCTTTCTTTCTTTCTTTCTTTCTTTCTTTCTTTCTTTCTTTCTTTCTTTCTTTCCAGGCAAATTTGTCCGACATCTCATTTGAAAAGTATTATACGTAGAAACTCCAAACTTGGCACAATAATACTTCTGTTGATGAAGCTTTGCCTTTTTGTGATGAGAGGTCATGCTTTTGAAAGGTATCCAAATAAGGGCTAATTCAAGTTTTAATTCTTCAGTATCTTATATACTATAGTAGATGTGGTTCCGTGTGTATTGGAGTTCGATCATAGCAAAGAAAAGGACATCGCCAATGTCAAGGTCATGTCAAGGTCAAATCTCAATTTTAGGTCAAAACATCATTTTAAAGGGCAAGGTTCACTTCTGGTAGAGGTCATCTCAAGGTCAAAGGGCACTTCAAGGTCAAATGCCGTTTTCGATGGTGGCTTTCTTCTAGCCATAACTTGGTCGATTTTTATCCAATTTTGATCATGTTGGATCGGTATTGTCTCCTTTGTAACACTGCACATTTTTCAAACTTACATGTGACCTCTAAACTTCAAAGGTCAACGTCATTTGGACATTTGAAAGTTTCATCTAGCCATAACTGGGCCAATTTCCATCCAATTCTAATCATGTTGGACTGAAATTGTAGCTATTACAACACTTTTTTGTCAGAAAATGTAACCTCTAAAGCTCAAAGGTCAAGGCTATTGGGCCCTATGAAAGTCTCATCTTGCCATAACTTGGTAAATTTTCATCTGATTTGGTTTATGTCAGGCTTTAATTTGTCAATGTAATACTGTACATTTTTGCAATTACATGTGACCTGTAAAGGTCAAGGTCATTTGGACTTTGAAATTTTTATCCAGCCATACGCTAAATGTAATGTGAAGTACCAAAGAATGAAAGTTGTAGCATTTAATATTTACAACTTATGAAGGCACACAGACAGATTTGCTTTGAAGCAAATCTTCTTTTCTAGTTTACTTAAACACTTAAGAACCAAAGTGATAAGAACCTGTTTAATTGTACCCTGTGGATCACGTTAAATATTGGCAACTTGCCTTTAAACAGGCCATCCCTTGATCTCGATGTCCTCAAATGTTGAAACGAACATCAAAACATGCAGGAAAAGTTGTTGGAGTCATGTTTTCCGACTAGAGAAGGTCATTAGAACCTACAGAAATACGTGGAAGTGCCTTCACATTATGATCGATAAAGACATTTCTATAGAAGTTTATTATATTATGTGCGTCGATCTATATGTACTCTTTAAAGTGGGTCATCCAGATGTCTTCTATGTGCTTAGTGACACGACATCAATGAACTTCATTTCAACAACAGAAAGTAAAGAGGAAATGGGCCTGGATGTTCGTAAACTGATGACATTAAGGCATGCAAATATTAGACACTGTAGAAAAGCAAGGGTGCGATTTGTTATTTCAGAAACTTGGTTCGTCCAAAAGAGACTTATCGGAAGTCTAGAAATTGTCTGGCTGCACCATCAAAATGAGTATGCTCAATTTGTATGTATATCCACCAATAATTTAATTAAGGACTTTAATTGCAAGGTCATAATACACATATGTAAGTCACGCATGGCCTACGATTGCGGTGCAAGTTTGAACACACAAAAAATAAGAACCCAACAACAAATTGCACTTATATTTTCGACGAAATAAACTTTAGTGAAAAGTTTGACCAGATGTTGGGGCCCGCAAGAATTTTGGTTAAGTTACACGGCTAGAGCCGGCGGACCATTTGATACCCACGGGGGGGGGGATATATATATATATATATATATATATATATATATATATATATATATATATATATATATATATATATATATATATATATATATATAAAGTTTGCTCAGTTATCAATGACGAAAGACGAAAACTATACTGCTGACAAAACTGGCTGGGTAAAAAGTTTGTTCACAGAATATCGGGAAAAAAATTTTGTTGAAGCCCAAAAAAAAAACCAAAAAAAAAAGCCACCCCCCCAACAATATATATATTATATATATATATATATATATATATATATATATATATATATATATATATATATATATATATATATATATATATATATATATATATATATATATATATATATATATATATATATATATATATATATATATATATATATATATATATATATAAAACCTCGCCCCCTACGCTAGGATTGGCCTTTTAATGCAATTTGACAACTAAGATCAAGTTTGAAAATACTTAAATTCTCATATATATGTAAATATTACTACAAATTCTCAACGTAGCTGACACTTCAGTTCAAAGTTTTTTGATTGTATATCACCTATAAAATGGACGGTGTCATCTGGAGCAACACCTCACAGTGTTTTCCGACCATATAAAAATAGAAACATAGCTACCCCCCCCCCCCCCGTATCAAATGCCCCCCCCCCCCCCGAGTAGCAGGCGTTAGTGACCGAATATGCATGGGCCACACATTTTGTAAAGAACATCCGGCAAATATTTCTTGATGCTACTGCCGGCTAGCAGGCAGTGTCAACACGTTATCTGTAATTTCGCAGATAGGCCTAATGGGTGCATGGGTGCTCTTAATTCCCCCCCCCCCCCCAAAAAAAAGCGCCCTATCACCTTGACCATGCACGTTTGATGTAGGGAATGAAGTTCATTTCCTGCTGAATAATAAGGCCTTGTGCTAACTCTAAATCCACAAGCTTTCTCTTACTTAAATTGAACCTGTTCATGACACAAAACTCCGCAACCCAAGATGGTACCACAGAAAAACTTTCCTCCTAGAATTTACACCCACAGAAGACATGCCGGACCCAGCTAGCCCGGAGCGCACAATAGAAGGTTTTTGTATGAAAGAGATAACGTAGGGTAAAGGAAATTATAATCAACATATATATATATATATATATATATATATATATATATATATATATATATATATATATATATATATATATATATATATATATATATATATATATATATATATATATATATATATATATATATATATATATATATATATATATATATCAGTCTTTCTGTATCATATATTATGTTCGGACACGAGCAGGACTCGAACCTGCAACCTTTGGCACCAGTCGCCTAGCTGAAATGGGAAAAGCACATATCGAGTCGACAAAATCCCCATTCTATGTGCGAGTGCCATATCAACACGTTTATGCAGTATAAGTACTGGGTCGGCATCTATTTTCAGAATCGAGGACTTAAATCCACCAGCATTAATCAAATGCTCCGACTCATAGTCTAATTAGTGAATATCATCGTACAATACAGATATATGTTGAGATTGATCTATATTTATGACTTTTCGTAAATGCAAATAAAAAATGAGGAAAATCAGCAAGATGACACTGCTTGTGTTATTTGGAAGAGCCACAAATCTACTGAAACTATTCTGGCTTTGAAATTTAAAAATATAATTTGGTAAAAAAAGAAATCCCCTGTTATTAATATAATTTGCATGAACATTTAAAATGCTCCTGATTATGTCTTAGTGCCAACACAGACATTTTGTTTTTGTAAGAATCCTCTTTTCTTTCTTTCTTTCTTTCTTTCTTTCTTTCTTTCTTTCTTTCTTTCTTTCTTTCTTTCTTTCTTTCTTTCTTTCTTTCTTTCTTTCTTTCTTTTTTCTTTCTTTCTTTCTGTCTTTCTTTCTTTCTGTCTTTCTTTCTTTCTTTCTTTCCTTTTTCTTTCCTTCTTTCTTCTTTACGACCAGATTTGTCCGAGTTTTTCTCGGACCCTATTATTCCAAAAACGATCAAACTTGCCATGGTGATTGACCTACCAATAATATTGTGCACCTGGTTTAGAATAGTCATGATGTTTAAAATTATGCAAATAAGATAGAAATTAAAATTTTAAAAGCTCCATATCCTCCAAACTATTGCTGATAGAAACAAAATCTGAATGTGCATCTGACGGTTTTTACACCTGTCAATACAATGGACAGTAAATGAAAGTTGTGGAATTTCAAATTATGCTAATTAGGTGCATTGAAAAATTTAAAAGTTGAATATCTCCAAAATTATTATAGATAGCGTTGCCGTTCCAAATCAAATTATAGGTTTCTGGCAAAGCCGCATCCAGTGAACTATGAACAGAAGTTGTAGGATTTCAATTAATGCAAATCAGGCGAGTATTCAAAAATAAATGTTGAATAGCTTGAATATATTATAGACAGAGGTGTCATTCAAACGTCAATTTCAAGGGTTTGTAACATAGTCGAATCCAATGAAGCATAATCCAAAGTTTTAAAATTTTAATTCATGCAAATAAGGTGAATAAACAAAATTTATTTTTTAAATAACTTCAAAACTATTACAGAAAGAGGTGCAATACTAACTTCAATTGAAAGGTTTGTAACATATACGAATCCAATGGAATAAAAATGTAAAATGTTGGTTTAAACATATTTTATTCAAAAAACAATCGGTCAACAGGCACAATGCCTATATTAAGACCTCTTGTACATAAAGTGACAATACATACATACAATGTTGGACTGCCAGATAACATATAGATACACGCACAGTACGTTACAGACAGCAGACAGTGAAAGGGAAAAAGAGAAGAGGCTACTGGGCGAGTACGTGTTAGTTTGATTGTCCATATCTTAAACTGGCGACGAGATCTGTATAAATTTTAATTATAATAAAAGGTACCTGCTTGAAAGCTTTACTGAGGTTTACCAATCCTTGAATCTTTCCGTAGAAAAATGTTGATTTATGCAAATTAAGTGAATACACAAAATTTAAATCTTAAAAACTTTCAAAACTATTGTACATAGAGGTGCCATTCCAACTTCAATTTGTAGCTTTGTGACACAGCCCCATTTAATGAACCATGACCCAAAGTTGCAGAATCTTAATTTATGCAAATTAGGTAAATACACAAAATTTAAATTTTGAATAGCTTCAAAACTATTATAGACGTACCATTTCAACTTCACTCTATATATTTGTGACATAAGTGGATCCAATGAACCATGAACCAAAGTTGTAGGATTTTAATTTATGTGAATAAGGCAAATATACAAAATTAAAATCTTTGAATAACTTCATAACTGCTGTAGAAAGGGGTGTCATTCAAACTTTATTTTATAAGTTTGTGATATAGCCACATCTTATAGACCAAAACCAAAGTTGTAGCATTGTAATTTATATAAATCAGGACAATTCACAAATTTAGATTATGTTGAACAATGGCAAAGTGTAGCATTTCAAACTGTTCTCATTTTGAAGGCACCCATACAGATTTGCTGTGAAGCAAAGCTTCTTTTCAAGTTTTCTATTACATTTTCACACTGATTCACTAAACCCAATTAACAAAGTCAACATATTCTCTGTAAACACTCTCGTATGCCGTGTTCAATTTGAAGTAATCTGAAGAGAAGTGACCCACCCGCGCAAGACACACCCCAGCAAGCCTTAAGTGAATCTGGTCAGAAGTTTTGGAGACGAAGTCCATGATGTCAATTGTGGATGGACAATGGATGGACGATAGACGATAGACGATGACTCATCCTAAAGGCTCAGCTGACTGACAAATCAGCTGAGCTTAAAAACTCCGTAGGCAAACCACAAGACCGGAGCTTTCTCATTTGGCGCACACCCTGATATTTATTTGTTCGTCTCTTTAATGGATATAAATATATTCATTGCTTTATATATTATTACCAGTTCTTGGTTATTGCTTAATTGCCACTTTGTCACTACACACGTTGAAATTCATTCAAACCGTTTCATATCATATCATATTGCATAAACCGTTCTGAGTTCTATCGTGATTCTCATTTTCCTGAACATGTTTGGATCCGTGACTGTTGACAATCTTTGAAAGAGAATTTTGTGATACACACTCTTTTCCACGCCAGATATACAGGCTACTCTTAAATCCCACTTTTGACATCTATGTAGAGTTTTAAATCGTTTTCACATCTTGTTTGTGAACCTGACCTTATTACCTGCATTTGTTGTAAATTCATTAATTTAATTGACTCTTCATCCAAAAAGTCACATCTTCGTTATTTCTTCTATTTGTTGCACTCTGCTAGAGCTCTTCTTGTGGTATCAGATGTTAGTTGTACGTTTATCAATATTTCATCGGCCTTATCTCTCGGTCTTGGCTGCCTATATTTTTTTTCTATTCTGTGCAGAGTTTTGAATAGTTTGCAGAGAGTTTTTATTTCCCTGCAGGGAATTTTATATAGACTTTTGTGAGTTGTAAATTGACTGAAGTGCATTTGTGAATGAAAAAGACTGTAGAAAGTTTTTAATTATATGCAGCAAAGTTTTTAATTCTGTGCAGCAACGTGTTAATACACTGCGCAGTGGAGTACGTGAAACCTTATTGTAACGGCACTCAAATATCCGACATATTCACTTGATGACACAAGTGCCGAGGTACTGGAAAGTCAAAATTCAGTTTTTGTTGTAATGAAATAATGTGACATAATTTAGTAAGATATATGACCATTTTTGCATGGAACAGATGGTGTCATTATTGAATATTGAGGTACCAGTCAATGTATTGCCTATTTTCAAACCTTGATGCAGTATAATGAAATAACTAGACTGCAGCGAACTAGAAACTGTCTCCATGGAATTAGAAAAAAGGTCTGAACAGTCCAGTTCTGAATATGTGCTTGTTTGGCTTGCCATACATTTCCCCTTTGAACATTGAGTACACTCATTGTGGAAATGTGATCCATCGATGTGGTGGTAGATGAAAGGCCTACGTAGCAAACTCTAGTGGGTGTTTTGCTCGTGTAAATTAAACATAGCCTACGTGTCGTGTGAGCTACATTATGCAATATAAATGCACGGGAACCTCGTGTTACACTACAGTTGCAGAGTTAGCAGTCAAGGAAACAAGAGCTACAATGAAGCAGTTCCTGGCATTGTTGGTGACCCTGGCGTCCACGTACGGCATGCAAGCCCCAGTGATGGAAGCAGTTATGCAGGCCACAGATGAAGGCATGCAAGCGCCATTGATGGACACGGCGCATAAAAGTAAGTCGGATCTTGAGAAAAAATATCTCGTTAACTTATCTAGGCCTACCGTATCGCCATTGAACACCCGTTTTGCTCTTGAGTCAACAGAAAATCAATTTATTTTATGAGTTGGTGACTCTTTCAAGATTACCGTAATCTTATTGGTTACGACGGTGCACGTGGCAAAGCTGAAAATAGTTTAATGACTTGAGATGGAGTGCCCAAGTCAGCGGAATCGTAATAGTGATTTGTGGGCGTGGCCAAGTCATGCCATCTGGCGATAAACTTGGAACTAGACATTACGATTCCAATGACTTTGCCTCGCCCACAAATCACTATTACGATTCCGCTGACTTGGGCACTCCATCTCAAGTCATTAAACTATTTTCAGCTTTGCCACGTGCAAAAATATTAAAACTGGACGTTGTCTTTTTTTACTTTATAATGTAATTTCTAAAATAAAGCAGTATTAGATATTTGCTTCCTTTCGATGTAACTCATAAAATAAAACAATTATGGACTTTTGCTTCATTCACTGGTTAGTTTTATGGACCTGAAAGAAGAATACTGACCTCGGCCTTCGGCCTCGGTCAGTATTCTTCTTTCAGGTCCATAAAACTAACCAGTGATCTCAGCAAAAGTCCATAATTGTATAATAGTGGTCACAAGAGCAGTTTCCTGTGCAGGCCTATCCCTCCTGTACGGGCGGCCCTAATACTTGCATATTGAGCAACGTTTATTTATGTGAGAAAGAATCTGGTTATAGGCCTATCACGAGTCGGACCAGGCGCGGATTTAGGGGGGGAGCGCCGGGAGCGCGCGTTCCCCCCCGCCCCTAAAAAAAAAAAAAAAAAAAAAAAAAATCTGGCGCCTCCAAAAATTGTTGGTCATCTCCGGTCACACGAGAAAGTATAGGGGTTACCCATTACATCTTTGGTCCGAGCTTTCCGAATCACCAAATTTTAAAGACACAGAGTCGATTAATCAACGTGGTGTTAAAGATCCTCAGGCTGACAGGCACAAAAACAACAACAAATACTGCAGCGCCCTCCGTCGGGTGCAGGAAGACTGGTTCCCAACGTGAATGCATAAGCCAGAGTAGCGAATCGCAAGGATCCAGGCTATTTTACTTCCCGCCATGCATTGTAAATTTTCGGTTTGACGCTAGTCACAAGTTTTCATAAGTGAAACTCATACTTCTCCTGCAGAGAGTGTATACAGTATGATTAACCTTCTCCGTCCATGCATCTGTTATACTGGTAACACTCAACTTGTATTGGCAACTAGTCACAGGTTTTTCATGCTCTAAGTCATAGAAGAAAAACTGTTAATTAAAGTGTGTGTGTGAACACACACTTTTTTGTTTTTCCTGAAATTCTTTATATCTTTTTCTTTTTTCTTTCTTCTTTACCAGCAAATTTGTCCGACACTTTTCTCGAACACTATTATACATAGAAACTCCAAGCTTGGCATGATTGTACCTCCATACAAGGAGTTTGATCGTTTTATACAAAGGAATGAAAATGTTTAAAATTATGCAAATTAGGGGCATTTGAAATTTTAAATCTTGAATATCTTCAAAAGTATAATAGATAGAGATGTCATTCCAACTTCTACTAGGGGGTTATTGACCAGTGCGCGTCTAATGAATTTAAAACAAAGTTGTAGCAATTTAAATAATGCTAATTAGCAGCATTTGAAGTTTTAAAACTTGAATATCGTCAAAACAATTATAGGTGGAGACGTCATTTTAATGTCTACTACGGGGTTATTGACCATTGCGCATGTAATGAATCAAAAGCAAAAGTTGTAGCAATTTAAAATATGCTAATTAGCAGCATTTGAAACTTTAATATCTTCAAAACTATTATAGATAGAGATGTCATTTCAACTTCTACTAGGGGTTTATAGCATAGTAATATATTTTGACTTCCTTAGAACAATTGAAGTAATTTTTCAGACGCTTAGTTTTATAGTTAGTTAATGATTAGAAGTATTTAGATGGATCCTCAGTGGTGCTGACTGAATGTGATAAGTGATTTGTAAATCCTCATCCACATTGTGGATTTGTGTCTTACTCAGTGCAACTCGGACTATTCTGATTTCAGACAGATCATTTTAGTTATTAAGTGATCAGATGGTGCTGATTGACAATTTGTACTGAGATTATGTATTATATTTACTTTAGATGATGGTGAAATCAAGCTCTAAACATATATTGTGGCATTATGAATATAGTTCAAAACATTCCTCTAATTTTGTAGCTTTATTAGTTATTTGATTTATTGCTTTTTTGTCATTCAAGTCGTTGTGTGGTGCTGCCTAAATTGTGATCTAATTGAAAAATTTTTCCAGTGTACAGCTGCAGGCTTGAATGTTTTATAGTTACACATGTTCATAAATGTTGGTCACTTCATGTGTCCGCCTTGTTTTTATGGACTCAAATTCATTTGACAAGTGTCACATAACATTCAAATATATTACCATGGTAACTACATGTAGTTTCCTGTTCTGGAGAATTTGTGAATTCCAATGAGCAGCAGATGGAAGCTTTGGAAAATAAAACCCTTTGTAATGGTTATCAAAGTTTTATTATGGGACACTGACATCCCAAATGAAGATAAACCAGACATCATATCTCTTACAGTGGTCCCCTGTATAAGGCCCCTCTCTTATATATATTTCCCCTCTAGAAGGGGCCACCCCTCTTACAAGGCCACTTTTAGGCTGCATTTTGGGTGCCTTGTAAGAGGGGAGCCAATGTATTTTATTGACAGAAAAAAGCAGTTTATGCCCCTTTAAATGCATTAAAACCCTGGAGCTTCGGGGGGCTCCGCCCTCCTTAACCCAGGGCTCCGCACTGGACCCGCACCTGACGACTGTTATCTGGTTGTAACGACCTTTTACCTGGCCATAATAAGTGTTTATAATTATTGCTAAGGATTATGATATAAGCTTATTAAAATTAGATTAAAAGACGAGCACTGATTGGCCGCTGGGTCTTTGCAGGCCATGTATTAAAGATCAATAACACACAGTAATATTAATATGGCTCTCCGCTTATGCGCCCCGGTCCTGTGTGACACAGGTGTCCTAGGAAAAAGTAAAGCCAAAGGAAAGAAAGGAAATATAGATGAGATGGAGGAAAACATGGTAATCCTTATCAGCTCATGCTGCCATGTTTACCAGGACCAGAGCCGTGGCAAAAAGTCCACCACATACTCTCTCACAGCTGTGGTGGGCCCCTGGCCCTGGGTATATCCCCCAACACTCATCGCTCGTAGTCCCCCCCCCCCCCACACACACATAAAAAGACAAAAAAACCTTCCCTCTTGCACCCTATCCCGGCCTCTAAGGCTCAGGCATTTCCCATGGGGGACCCCATGGGAGCCCTTATGAGGGCTACTGTCACCATTCCCTCTCCTCCCTGCACTCTGAAATTCTAACTCACCCTGTTGCTATCAAGCCCTATCAATTCATTTTTCTCCCAGCACCCTACCAGGTAGTCCTGTACACTTTTAGTGCCTTTCCTGCCTCCCAGAAAACCACCCTTCAAACCTTAAACCCATGCTACACGTTCCTCTTCCTCTAAACACTGAACCTCTTTTAGACTCTTGTTATTATAGTCTTCCCTGTGCCACTTTCTGAAAAATTCTTCTTTTATCTCCCTATATGCATCACACCACAACAGCCGGCAATCCACTGTCTCATCTGCCTCTTGTCTACATATCTTACATTTACCATTACTACCTGTTGTCCACTGCTGTTTTCTCTCTCTTTTTTTTTTTTTTAGATTGATCACTCGTGTCCTACTTTGAAAAAGAAGCCTGGATCCCTGCTCTCCATCCCAACACACAAATTTCTTTAACTTTGCTAGTACCTTGTATGCTTTTAATGTACTCTTTCCCCAGACTCCTCCTTTCCAGTCTTCTTTCCAGCCCTCTGTAACAGTCCTACCTATATACATTTTCCAGTCATCAACCTCATCATATCCTTTCAATTCGCATCTCTCTGCCAACTTATTTATATCTTTGACCCATCTTGTTTGTTCCTTGACTACTTCATTGTAAAACTTCTTGTACCACCTGTCTTCATTTACTGCTTGTAAATAACCCCAGTACTTAAGCTTTGCTTTGGCAATTCTTTCTGTGATTTTATTCCATCCTAACTCTCCCAGGACTGCTTCTGTTGCTGCACATGGTGGTGCTCCGAGTATCCATTTCCCCATGTCATTCTGTGCTTTTTCCATTCCCGGGGTATCTCCCTCACTTGTTGAAATCACATCTAAGCCATGTATCATCCTTGGTATTGCAAGTCTATCCCATAATACCCTTGCTGTGTATGTTCTGTTGAAACTGTTCAGTGCAGTAGCTTTAATCATTCCTTTTGTATGATTCACTTTCTGTTTGATCTTCTCCACCTGATACCGGAATACGCCTTTACCTGTTGTTTTTATCTTAACACCTAGGTATTCATACTCATCAACCTCCCCAATTTCAATTAACTGTTCCCTACTTTCTGGAATTTGAAATTGCCCAATTCTCCATTTTTTATTCCCATCTGATTTCTTCCCGAGATTGATCACTTTACTCTTATCCTTACTAAATTCTAACCTCCATTTATTCCCATATTCCCCTGCTATGTTCAGCATCTCTTGCAGTTTTTTCTCTGTAATGAGTACAATGTCATCTGCAAGAAAAAGACCTAGAATTTTGAGGTCGCCTACCTTTATTCTCTTATTACACTCCATTAACTGGTCCCCCAACTCCTTAATATAAAGGACAAACAAAATCGGGGACAGCACACATCCCTGCTTTAGACCTATATCCAGGCGTGCATTCTCTACTATTACCTTTCGTAATGAAAGTGTACAGACTACATCTTTATACAATGCTTTCAGAATTTCTAGAAAGTTCCCACCAAATCCTAGTCCACTTCGTTTTTCCCACAGGGCATCTCTCCATACCCTGTCATAAGCTTTCCTCACATCTAAGAAACCCATGAAGACTTTATTCGCTTCTGCCTTGCCAATTCTAACACATGGGTCAATGTGAAGATGTGAGCACCTGAATTTCCCCTAGAAGTCCAAGCCTTTTGACTATTCTACTGAGTCTCCTGTACATTATCCTACTGGATAATCCCACATTTGATGAAATGGCAATGCTCCCTACACTGATCGTATTGGCCTCATGGGCCCTTCTTTGGAATATATGAAATCCTGAGTTTATCCAATTTCTTTGGTACTTGTGTTTTCTCAATAACCCCATTGAACCGCAACTGTAAACTATCCTCAATTTCGTCTGGCTCTCTCTTTATGAATTCCGATAGTAAGTCATCTGGTTCTGAGCTTTGTGTAATCGCATCTGCTCAATTGCTATTTCAACTTCTATACTTCTGACTCTGCCACACATCTCTGGATTCCATTGATCCTGTGTGTATTCTGCTTGACACCCTGGTACTGTTTCCTAACCCCCGTGCGGATTACTAACTTCTTGCCAATGCTCCCTTAAAGCTTCCTGTATTTCTTCTTTGTTATCTGTTCTTTTCCCTCTGTGTGTGATTTCCTGTGCTTTATTCTGTTTACGCCGATTAACCTGTTTCCAAAAGATGGTTGACCTTTCTCCCCCATTCTCCATTAATTTCTTTGTCATTCTTTCATTATTACTGGCTCTCCTTTCTGCTTTCATCTCTGCTACGTTCCTTCTACATTCCACATACTGTCTCTCAGCTTCTTCTGTCAGCGCCTCATGGTATTTGTTTTTCCTGGCTAATCTGCATGTTCTGTTTTTAGCCCTCTTTCTTTTTATGGCTCCTTTCAGCTGGGGGTCTATTCTATACCCTAGACTTCCAACCGGAACTTTCTTTCTGCCTATCTTTTCCTGTGCTACCTTAAAAATCCTTCTGATCAGATCTCCATTCATTACCTGTACTTCCCCTGCATTCCCCCATCTATTTTTCCATTCTTGCAATTCCAATTTTAGGCTTTCTTGATACTCTGTTCAGTCTGTTGTCTCCTTTATATCCCACTCCCATTTACCCCCCCCCCTTCTTCTTTGGCACTGTATGTTAATTGAGACTATCATCCAGTCATAGTCACTGCCTGTATCCAATCTACCTTCCTCATCTAATTCGCATCCTTGTGTCATTTGAAATATCTCACTGTCTACTAGAATATAGTCAACTGTTGTCCGTCTTTCTCCAGATGCCCATGTCCACTTTCCCTTGCATTGTACATCCCTATTACTCAGTTCAGTAACCTGGTTCCATTTCTATTGATTCCACTATCCCTCCCTCAATACCACTCATTCCATTTCCTATGTGTCCATTAAAATCCCCAGGTATCATAATCTGGTAACCCTGCTGCTGAATATCACTAATCATCATTCTCATCCTATCATACATCTGGTCGTTCCATTCATTAGGTAACGCCTTGCGACCCACATACACTACACCTATCGCTACTTTATTTCCATTTGACTCTATTCCTATCCACTGTATTTCATTTTTGATCTCACTATCATCTTCCCATCTGTTCTTCCAGATTACATGCCACTTCACCCCTTTCTTTATCAGAAACCCTACTCCTTCTCCCCTTTTTTGCCCACTCTCTCTTCCTTTACCTGTTATATCATATCCTGCTGGGCCTGTCACTATTCCTATCTCTTCCTTTCTAATATGTGTCCCTTCTACAGCTATAATATCCATCTTCTCGTTTTCAGCCATCTCTTCTATTTCTGCTATCTTCACTCACTATAAACCTATCCGAACCTCACCTCCCTTCTGACTTGGACGCAACCCATCCCCAGCAAACATCTCCCTCCTCCCTACAAAATCTTCCCACACATCCCTAAAAGCTATTCCCCCCTGTCTACAAAACTTCTGTAACTTCCTAATAATCCCACAAATCCTGCTTGCTTCCCACCCACTCATCTTAAGCCTTGGTAATATCCCCATTACCAAAGCATTGCAGTCTAACTCCGCTAACCTCCCCACAAGCTTCCTGTACCTGCCTAACACTGTCTCTGTCCCTATTTTCTCCCCCTGCTCTTCCCTGTCCGAAAGATCATTTGTGCCGACCTGCACAATGACTCTCGGATGCTCCCCACTACTGCTCACAACCTCCTCAAGCCTCTCCTCAACATCCCTAATCTTGGCCCCTGGAAGGCATGCCCTAATCCTATGTTTCCTGTCTGCCTTACAGAAGACCCTATCTACCTTCCTTAGCATGCTGCTCCCTATCACCACTGCCTCTCTAGGTCCCTCCTGATCCCCCCTCCCGCTAGGCCCTGTCACACTCTGCCTCCCCTCATCGTCGCCTCCCTCCTGACCTCTCCCCAATCCTGTTCCCCCCTCCTGCTAGGCCCTACCACTCTCTGCCTCCCCTCATTCTACCCTCCCTCTTGACCTCTCCTCCCATCCTGTTCCCCCCTCAGCATGCTCTCCCTCACACCAGCTGCTGCCCTAAAACTATCCCTAGCCTCCTTTTATACTAACTCTATCTTGAGGGCTGAAAGCTGTGCCTCCAAAAACCTCTACCCTCCCGCACTTCCCACACCTAAACTGGAAACTTTCCTCCCTCACCTCGTTCAGAGAGCAGGCTAGTCCTCCAGCACTGAACTCGACCCACATACAGCACCCCTCAAACTGTATGTGGTCGTCCCACTCACCCCCCTCTAGCTCTACCGTGTGCTCATCCTCTCCTCCTGTCCACTCCCGCCTTAACTCGACCTGTCTCCCTACTACCTGCCTCCCTCCTCTAGCAGACCTCCCTCTTGCTGCCTTCCTTCGTCCTGCATCCCTGCTACTGTTTGGCAATCCACTTTCCGACATACTAGACATGTGTTTGTTTATTTAATTTGATGATAATATAATTCAAAATTGCGGTCCCCAAGCTCACTGACCTATTTTCGCTCGTTCAAACTTTCTGACTGAGACCTCCTAGAAATAGCGTGGTTTTGCCACTAACACTTTCCCTGCATTATCACTTATATTCATAAAACTTATCCCTTTATTATGTGTTAAAATTCTGTCTTAAATGTCAAAATTCCACTAAATTTACGCCAGCCCAGAAAACCAAACCTTCCCTCGCTAAATCTCGTCTCATGGTGCTCATGATCAATAACACATGCTAGCACCTGTTATTATTTGTAACTTCAGACCTTTTTCTGATGGTATTAAAATTTGTTGTTTTACTGATGTCAAAACATATCTCTCATTGTTCGTTTTTCCTGTTACAGATCTACTATATGGTTGCTTATATTGTGAAACAAATGATACAGGGGAGTCCCATGTGCTATTGAAGGTTATTAGTCCTTGGAGTAAGCTTTAGTTCTGCGCAGTGTCATACTCGACCAGGTGGAGGTCACCACAGGTAACCTTAAACGTACTAAGTTCAGTAAGGTTAAAGGGAACACTGTTTTCCTGTGAAAAAGACGTTAATGATTGAGCAAAAATCAAAGTAGAGTCTCGCCTTTGACATTTGGCTTGTTTTTCCTTTTTGTTTTTGCAGTTGAGGAGCGGGCATACACAGTGTGCTTCAAGTCCAAGATTTCGCCTGCCGATAAGGCTGTTATTGTGCAAAAGCATAAAAAGTACAGAAAAGAGTCCGGCGTGCACCCAATAGTGAGTTATCAAAATCTAGTGTAAAACAGTGCACTTAAAGTAGGACTACCACACTTATCACAAGTTGGTAAAACTTCATATTTTCCTAATGATGTAAATTTTATTCTTATTCTTTTGTACAATCAGTACAAAAAGAAAACCCACTAACTTTAACAAGAAAGGTAGACCTCAGTACAGTTCTCTCAAAACTGGTATTCTTGGGAGGTTGATGTCTGGAGAAATGAAAGCGTGCATTAACTTTACTGCATGTACCTAACATTTTCGCAATGCTGCACGTACTTAGATTGCAAAAATGTGATGAGCGGTGCAAGTTATCCAGCATGTATATGTATACAGGCGAGATAAAGGGTGTCGCTTTTCTCATGTCATCACCGTAACACTGTTTAGCAATATCATGTTTACGTAGGATCCATAGCAATTTTCATTTTATTGCATACTTTTGCCAAGTTCTGCCGGTACATGTTACATAAACCCCTAAATTACCTCGATGTTTCCAGCGTGAAGGCTTCTAACAGCCAAACGTTAATCTGGTAATCAATCATGGTTTTGTAAAGGAAAACATTATTTCTTGTCTTTGATTTGATTTGCTGATTATTTTCGAAATTAATGATGCAACTAAAAAGGTCCCCAATATTTGTATTGTGCATCATAATATGGTCCACTACTAACAAAATACCTTTTTACATATATAATAGAAATGAATGAAAACCAGAGTATAAACTTTGAAATTAAAATAGCGTTATGGCACTGATATTAGAATTTCATGTCTTTTTATATTTCAAAAAACTTCTATGACTTTCACCACAAAATCGTCTTGTTAATTTGCATGCTATCTGTGAATAAAGATAAGAATAAGAATAAAACAATGGGGATTTATGTGAAAACATAATATCGCTTAAATCTTTAACACATGCTGTCAACACCGTTACACTATTTCATATAATTAATTAAAGCGGCTTTGCATGATATATATGGCATACATTTCTTTTTTTTTTCTAAACTTGGTTTCATCCTCAAATTTTCTGACAGGAAAGTGTATCCACATGAACAAATATCCATTTAGGACAAAACAGGCAATACTTAAGTTACGGTGCCGACAAATTCTTTTGTTTCTTTGTAAGTGTGCATAAAAAATCTTCCAGACAATACTTAGCAATGCACATAACAGAGGAGGGGTCACACACCAGCCATTTGTAATACAGTGATACTAAATTCTCCAATGGGGCCCACAGCATTTCACACCTGTTATGGTGTTGACAGCTAATATGTATACTCTGTCCTGTACAAGAATTTAATGAAACATACAAAATTATATCACATTTTAACAATCTGATTGATCATATGTATGCATGAATTAAAATACTATCAATCTACACACCCAAGCTCAATTTATAACAGGCAAGGAGGTTGTAGGTCCAGGAAAGTAATGTGTAACTGTGTTGACAGAAAACGGAGGGACAATTTTGGGTTTAGTGCTTTGTCGTGTTTGACCATATACCTCCCTGCTGCTGTTTGTAATTCTGTATACTTAAACATGGATAAGAAAGGGTAAAGGGAGGGGGTACTCTGTTCGTTCTATATTTTTAAATATGACCATGAACTATAAATAACATTTTGGGCACGTTATGCTGTTGACAATTCTGATATAGCAGCAGTGTGTGTGTGTGTGTGTGTGTGTGTGTGTGTGTGTGTGTGTGTGTGTGTGTGACCAGTTATGTTTACATAAAGGCCGTGCTAATCTTTTTATAAGGAGAGGACATGGGTATGTATATTTTGGGAAAATGAAATTTGTCATTTGATGAAAGATTTTATCACTAGGTAGGCCTACCATCAACATTGTTTTACACACGTCACGTTTCAGAGAATGGCTCACCCACTGAGAGTACAAATAGGCCTTCTAAGTTTACTCTTTTTACATAGACGAATGGATGAAATCTTTATCACAAGTGCAAACAAAAGTGACAATTGTGACAATGTTTACAGTTATAATGGTAACGATTAATTATGGCCGGCATAAGCTTCATCTCGATTTTAAAGTTTAAAAATTCTGCTAGAAAATAAATATGAAATTACGCACACACACACACACACAAACACACACACATACACACACACACACACACACACACACACACACACACACACACATATATATATATATATATATATATATATATATATATATATATATATATATATATATATATATATATGTGTGTGTGTGTGTGTGTGTGTGTGTGTGTGTGTGTGTGTGTGTGTGTGTGTGTGTGTGTGTGTGTAGGAATCAAATGACAAGCAAGTGAGGGTAGAGATTTCAGAAGAGGTTTCGTATGCTATTGCACATTTTGTTTGATTGGGGAAGGATGAAAATAGCAAACTCTATGTAAGTGTGTGATATATTTTTCATTATCCAGGACTGGACCAGAGGGCCATCAGGCGTTGCCGAATATTACTTAGAGAAGTGCACTTGCTCAAAATGTGGAAAAACCTCCCAGCAGGTTGTTAAGAAGTAGGTCTATTGATATTTATCTTCTTCGAGGGCAGATCAACCACAGGAAAGACCGAAATACGTGTATTCTTTATTGTTTTGAACGTTGTAAATTTGGATTGTGTGGTCGAAATGGAGGAGAGATGGCCATTCTTTGAATATGCCATACTGCGTTAGGCTTAATATGGCAAATATGCAGAGAACTGCCAATATCTTGCCAAAAGACCGTAAAATCTCAATTAAATACAATGAACTAGACCGTGTCGATTATGGCATTCACGCAAACCGGCCGCATCCATTGAACTTTTGTTTTTTTTAGGAATGGTGATTTGGTGCAGTTAGTATGTGCGTTTGCCATTTTCGGCTCGGTGAGTGGTACCGAAGGTCGCTGGTTCAAGACTAGTCTGTTCTGTGATCACAAGCCATATATATTTTCGGTGCTCCTTTGATGTTAGTGGACTTACATATGTACAGTCCCCGAACTAGGACAATTCCGAATACATTAACTCCACTGGAATGAATACAATGAATTAGACCGTGTCGATTATGGTATTATACCCATATTCTTTGAAAATATTAACACGTGTGTGTAAAAATTGGTACAGAATGAGATATATTGATCCAGAAAGTTTGTTGGGCGACACATTTCAATGTAACTATGACTTGACGACCGATAAATCCCAATGGTTAGCGTCAGTTAAAAATACACTAATCATTGTAAATTGTGATGATTCTTGGAACAGAACTATTTACGAAACTTTTGATTTTTCTGCCGGCGTCATACAAAATTTATTGCAAGAAAAATTTGTTATACAGTGGGAAAAAAACAATGGAAATGCAGTCGTCATCAGATAAAAAATTACGAACCTATGTAAAATTTAAAAATAAGTTGGAAATAGAGCCTTACCTAACTATGATAAAGGATTTTAATATCCGTAAAAATTTTGTACGACTCAGAACTAGTTCACACAATTTATATATTGAAACAGGTCGACACAGAAGACCTATGAAAGTACCTGTGCATGAAAGACTATGTAACCATTGTAACCTAGTAGAGGATGAAATACATTATGTTGTAGTTTGTGAAAAATTTGATGAGCCCCGGAAACGATTTTTAGACAAATTGTCAGAGATATTTGTTACATTTGGAGAATTGGACTTAGAAGAAAAATTTATTTTTATTATGAAATGTGACGATTATGAAATAATAACTCTTCTGGCTCAATATTTAACCGAAACCACTAAAATAAGAGGTGATCTTTAGTTTTTTCTCCAATCCGTATACGAAGCAAGGTTGTTTACGATGGACAAGAGTTAGTTTTCCTAACTTTTCCTCTTTCTTTTTTCTGTTTCTTTTACATATTTTGTTGTTGTGTATTGTATTTGGCAAAATGCCTCCATCTGTAAGTTGAGGTGCAGCAAATAAAGAATCATTCACGCAAACAGGCCTACATGTACATTGAGCTATACCATTGAAAATGCAGTTGATAATACTTTCCTGAGTTGCACACCTTTCCTTTTATGTATTTTAAAACACCTGTTGTATGAACTTTGGTTTTTGTGGAAACTTTTCCCAATTCGGTGGAAAGCTCTGCAAAATGTTAAAATTGAAGACAAAAACACAACTTCAGCTACTTTATTGATCAAATTAATATCCTTAAATATTACAAATCATGAAAAAGAGGTATTGTCATGAGCGTCTAATTATCAGTCCCTAAGCTTGTGATGAAAATTTGATCATGAGTGTGATTTAGTCAAGCTCTGATGAATTATCGGGAGTCGACCATATAGAAAAATATATTCGTTCTTTATTTAAATTTGCTGGTGTTTTTAAGAGCGAGTTCCCTAACAAGACACCGGAAGTTGCATACAAGAGATAAGAATGCTTATCAAAGCCACTAGTGTACAGACGTGACGCATTGTGTTATCCTGCTTCTTTAGTGTATTTCACGATATTGTATGAAAATAAAACTAAAATCATAAATCGGAAATCTCTTGCCGCACAGGTAAGTTTATCTTTGATAGCCATGGAAACCAAAGCTAAAAACTGGAATCGTTCAGTTGTTTTATAATGCCCATAAACAGAGTTTCATTACGATTTTTTCACCCCTGTATGATGGTACCATGTCATTTTGATTTTGAGGCTATTACATAAAAAAATAGTCTCCAAAGAAAGTCTGCTATAGGATGTTCTACATTTTAATAGATGTAATGTATACAGGAAAGCACAGTACTTAATTTTGGATGTACGATTTTGTAATGCTAATGTGAGACAGAATACGCGAAATATGTATGCAAGCAATATCTTGATTGTTTATATCAAAGGACTTGTGGTCCTAAAGACGAATATCCCAGCACGTATGGCCTAAATGTGGGAATTGGTTCTTCCGTTGGGGCCATCCTCAATGAATGGCACAGTGGGAAGAAACTGTATGGTCCAAGGATTGGTCAATGCAAGCAAAAAGGTGCCTGTAATCTATACATTCAGGTAAATTTTGATTATTGTATGCTTAGATGTCTTTACTGTTTAAGAAAACACGATGGAGTCATTTGCTATAATATCACCAGTGAGCTTCCCAAATTCGATCCAAACCTGCACAGTCTTTTGCATAAAAGTATATTTATATTATAATTCGATAGATAGATGTACCCACTAGTAACTCCTATATTGTTTCATTCTACATGATGTAGAGTTGGAAAATCAGGTTTCCATCTATACTAGTGGTTACAGTATGTTGCTTAACTTGCGGCGTTTTATGCTATTATCACCATTTTAGGACGTGGAACAAGTTAAAGAAACGAAATTATAATTCAAGTTACAGTGAGGCTACTGGATTTAACCCCGTATGATCTTATACTGGTCCAGAAGCATGCAATCTTGTTCATTGAAATCGCCAGAAAATGTCGAGTGTCGTAAATATAATCTACCTACTTTGTCATCTACGAATATATGCTGTGCTTATAATCCATCATATTTCTTCAGTCGCTGGAGAGTTGATTATTTGACAATATACATTCTGCAGTACACTAATGCAAAGAATAAAGAGTTGCTAATGCAATGCATTATTTCAGATGGTGTTTGATATACTGGAGCAATACGGCTGTGCCACAAAAAAATGTGGCGGCAAAGTAGTTCTGGCATGCGCCTACAGTAATGAGTGAGTAGAAAGGTTTTATGGTTTCCTCAAACCACTGCACAGCTTGCGCTTGCAACGTCTCCATATATGCGGGATGGTTATAACCCGATTACTGGCCATTTTTTGTCTAATTCAGTAACGCTGTGTTCACAGTTGGCAGATTTTGTATTCTCTTTAATTTTGCTGTGGTATTTCCATGTAAATATGTTGCGTTATTCATTTATCAAAAATCAGCACGAAATGAACTCTCTGATTATGTTTGGAAAGATTTGCTGCCCCATCTTTGGTGTATTCAGCCATTACTGGAGTTTGGGCTTTTTTTACCTGCAATATGACCTCTATCGAGGTAAACCATTCACTGAGAAGCCTTAGAGAGTGTCTTTTTATGCATACGTCTTAGAAAAAAAATGCACATTTAATAGCATGCTAACTACCTTCAAACATACTTGGCAGCACATTTCATCTAGTTTTCTTCAGAAATTCCCAATGGCTTATTTTGGATATGGGCAACCTTGATGTACCACTGTCGTAATTCTTTTTTTTTTTTTTTTTTGCAGTGGGCCCACTGACGGTAAAGATCTTACCGGATATCCAGAACCGAAGTAATACTACGCCATTCTGAAAGTATCCATTTGATAAGGTACAACATGAATTTACTAGCTATCAGTAAACGCTTCTGGTGAAAACTAGAACTTTATACACGTTTTCACTGGAACCACGCAAACCATGCAGTTGCAACACTGAGGATAGACCATGCTTGGTGAATTTTTGTAGAATACGTTATTATCAATATATGCACAGACTTGATAAAATGGTACTAGCATAAAAACATAAGTGCTCAGTTATACTCTTCTCCAGGTCCGTTTACCAGATCTTCACCACATTTGGTGGGATGTATCTTGGGTGGGTCCCTAACAAGGTTGTTAAATAGGTGTTGTGCAAGTGATGTATTTAAAAAAAATGAAAGAGAACGACACAGATAGAGCGTGTCAATGAAGGATTGTGTGGACGTGTGCAAAAATGTTACACTGATTAAAAACGTTTTTATTGGTGCCTACCTCTTTGAATTATGTTCACTTGGGAACGTTTCTTTTGATGGCACTGGTTTGCCTTTGAATAAAGTATAAAAGTCAATGAAATATCACAATTAGGCTTTGACGCTTACACTTTTTAAAGTAGTATACATGGTTCTAAAACAAAATATGATGGTATTTAGTATGTAGTAGTTTTATAGTTAATTAAATATTATGAACATTTTATGTTAAAAATTTCCTTTGCAGTAAAATTAGTTAAGAATAGCAAACAATAGACCAACCTATGTAGTGTAGGAAAAAGCAACTTTAATGAATAGTGTTAGCATACATCATTAGTCTGGGAATGATAAATTATGGTTTCCGCAAGTGAAATTACACATACAAACTTTTTTTTGGTTTCTAAACCTCATGGTTGAATTACATTCATTATGTAATAAACATATTCTTGTGGCAATGGTCAGTATGCATTGAAACTATGAATGTCTTTTTTATTTACACAGAAGGACGGATGTCTGCAGGACAATTCTGTTGATGTGCAAGACAACATTACCAAAAATCAGTGTTCTTGTCAAATGTATGAAAATAAAATCAATTAGTCAGAAAGCAGTGTTGCTTTTTTTTTTGTACAATTGCAGATAGCACTCACAGCCTGTGGCTCCTGGCACTTGTTTTTTTTCTGTAAGATTGCTAAACTCTTTCTTTTTGTATGAAATGCCTGTGGTATAAAATTCAGGATATGCAACACTTCTGAATAGTGGCAATGAATGGTATTGCTGCTATTTGTTGCAATATACCAGAGATAGCCAGACGGAATTTATGTAAACACTCCGAACAGTCAGTGCATATTTTGTGTAACACAAAGCAGGGTGGCCGCGTGGGCTTCTCTGGTGGTCGAGAGGTAAGTATACCAATGGCGAAATTACTTAAAATTTCACGTATCAGTTACATAATATTATCTCTCGACCACCATTTGCCAGTGTTCAGATGGAAAGGTTGAGGGTGTAATGTTAATGGCATACTGGCCACATGACTGCCTGGACTACCAGTTTGGGGAAAACCATTGGTCTGTATCAGGAGATGACGTCTGAAGGGGAAATTTCAGAGGTAATTGACTTGGACTTGAGGGCGCCAACAGCAGAATCTAGCCAAAAAACCCTCCTTACTGACCAGCATGGGACCACACTGACAACCCCCCCCCCCCCCGCCAACTCACCCGCCAACAATAGCTGTCCACCTCATGGGTAGACACTGTCTGCTGCCGCTCCATCAGACCTGGAGATCTAACAGGATTTAGAACGCACAACGCCCTCTTTTCTATTGTTTTCAGCAACATTTAAATGTTTTAATACAACTGCTGGCACGCAGTTTAAGTTGGCCCCTATTGGCTGTCTTTTGACACTCCCCTTCACGGAACGCCTGGAAGAGAAACAGGACACGTAAAGGTGAAAATGGTCGGAAGTATTACGCAATAGTCCTGGAACGGGACGGCCACCTGTAACAAAACAAAAGCATGAATCATAATTAGAACAGGTTAAGCACATGCACCCACACAATTCCATTGACGCAGGTACTGGAAAAGATAAAACTGTCAAATTTGAAGCGCATGGGATCGCATTTAAAATGACATACAAACTGCAAATAAAGAACAAAGTGAACAAGTTGAAGTCCACCTGGCTTTCAATGTAATATTTTTTATTTGAGGTTGTGTCGGCACATTTCCATTTTAAAATGAAATCAATGTAAATAATAGTTTATATGTACCACCGTATGGACACAAGTTCCTTCTTTGACCATAATTATATGAGTAAAATTGTCACTTGTTTCTGCAGTAATTTATTTATCCTTATCAACACAAGTCCTTTAAGCAGATAAAATTAAAATTACAAATTGAATTAAAAATCTAGTGAATGTGCTTCACGGCTAAATTAAATGTCTTTCGTCGTACGTATGTAACAGAGTGCATGTCATATTAAAGCGCTTTTTCCTTTGATATATACTTACGACATGTTCCACATGTATGTGACACTATATGTTGACTTTTTTTTTGAGACAAATGTATGAATAAATTTCTAATCATTTCTTTTGCCGGTCTTCATTTTCTGATGAAATTATCGCGACGGTTGAAATTAAAAATTTCTAACTTGATTTTGTTCGAATTCATTCATGATAAATGATTGCCTTTCATCTGTGATTGCAAAAAGTTGAAAAGAATAAATACATCCTTAGGGAAACTGTTTTAATGATTCTGCCGACATATTTGGCAGAGTGAAGACAATTTGTTTACCGTTTCTTAATGACATTACCTTTTGCACACCGTCAGGAACTTCAATCACTTGAGTATTATCCATTTCATTCGGATCCTGTTTCAAGCACGTATTTTCATCGTTAATTGCGCGTGATGTTACAGTAGATGAAGGAACACACTTTGGGAGTGGGTTACTAACATTCTGCACAAGACTCTGAGGTGGAGGGGTCGTGCCGGGGTGTTGTTAATGTCTTGCATCATACCGGTTCCGAAACGCTTATAATGATCGAGAGCGTTGCTTCGATGAAAAGTGCGGCTTTTGACAGCTTTATCGTCAAATGCAGAATTATAAAGGCTCGTTACGCAAGTAACTCGACCGCTATGATTTGTGATGCGCTTTTCCATTTTTATATTTGGTTCCCGAAAGAAACGCTGCATCATTGTGCTTAAATCTTTTTGAGACACAGCCGACGCACGGAATCTCGGTAATTTTGATTTTTCTGATTGCAGCAGTGGCTTGCGACAAAAAGTAACCTTTAGCGGGTATAAGATCCATGCAGGTATTGTACAATGTTACAAGATATCGAGGGTTATTGGGGTCCTCGAAGTGTTTAATGTACTTTGGTACCACTTTCCGATTAGCGAGACCTCCTTGGTTATTTTTGCACAGCCGACCATAGTAAGCAATAAAGCGCCTTCCCAAGCTATGGTCTGTTCCGCGTTCAAACTGTTCTACATCGAGGTCATTATGTTCATCTGCCCCACCTCGAAACCAGAAGGCCTTGCAGTTATAGAAGAAACTGCATTTAAAAGACCAGTGGCAGTTCCTAAACTAAATACACCAGTTTCCCACAATTTAATTTCTTCTTCGGTCGTTTTCGACTCAGCATGTTTAGTATGCACACCTATTCCTTGGGCAGCCAAGGTTTTCATCTTTTCATTCAAAGAACGCCGCAGGTCGAAAAAACGCTTGTCATTTGTGTTAAAAAAGTTAACTTCTGGTCTCCCAGTACTTTGGAGGTGGCGCTGAAGTGCACAAACTATCTGATTCAGTGAGCCAGGTGGATATGACCTTCCTCTTTACGCTTTAATGCTTGAACGAAGAAACAGAGCCAGTGGACTAAGATTTCAATAGATATTGTTCTAATATTAGTACAGTGGCGAGTCCACCAAAAAATTGAAACCGTTCAACCGGCAAAATACCCAGCTGAATTTGGTATCAATCAAAAGATAAAAACGTGAAGTTTACCGACAGGTGGGGTGTATGATCAATTTCGTGGTCAATTTTTATTTATATTGGTTACCATGGCAACGAAATTAAGTTTTCGAGAAATAAAGCGAAAAACACCTTATTAACCATAACTTTATACACATACAAAGTACCACTTCACAACTTTACATCAGCATACCTACTATACAGGTGTTTCAAAAGAAACAAGTTTGAGATAGTAAGTGTAAACAGTTGGTTGCCATGGCAACGGAATATTCGTTGAAATCACTTGTATTTGCAATTAAACATTAGAAACTTGTTTATAGTTTTAAATATCAGGAACAATTTTCATCACATTTGATGTTAAAATGCAAAGAGATTCTTTCTTCACTAAAAGTGATGTCAATTGAGTGACAAAAGACTGTATTTGGGTCACCTAGCAACGTTCTTTCAAATGTTAAGATTACTCAAAATGAGCAGATTTTTCTGGATATGGCAATTTGGCACATGGCCAGTGCTGCGCATTGCTGAGAAATGATACATGTGATAATAATGCCGGTATTTATAAATCTTTCTTTAAACAAAAAAATACCTAGCTAGATTTGGTATTAATTGAATGATAAGTACCCGAAGTTAATGGTGAGGTAGAGTGTACTATCAATTTCATGGGCTGTATATGTTTTTATTGGTTACCATGGTAACGAAATTTAGAGTTTGAGTAATCAAGGGAAAACACATTTTTAACCATTACTTTTTAAACAAACAAGTTATCACTTCATAACTTTATACCAACATACCTGGTATAAACACACTTCATACGAAACCAATTTGAGGAAACAGATGTTAACAATTGGTTGCCATGGCAATGGAAAGCTAATTAGAAAGCCTGAATTTGCATTGAGACACTGAAAACCTGTTTTTGCTTTTCATATAGTATGCACAATTTTCATCTAACATCATGTTAAATTGTTAAGAAAGTCTTTCACAATTAAGCTTGAGGTCAATTGAGTCAAATAAAATTGATGATAGTTGCCTAGTTACACTCCCTTAAATATACAGATCATTCAAATTTTGCACACTTTGGTTGATACTGGTGATTCATTATGGCCAGTGCTGTGCATTGGGAGAATGATACATGTGGCAATACTGGCAATAGATTTTTACTCATACTTTAAAAAACCCAGCTGAAGTTGGTGTCAAACGAAAGATGAGTCCCTGAAGTTTAGATTGAAATTGGATGATGGTCACTGCGCGGTGTTTCAGGTCGTGCATTTCGCCAACGCACCCACTCCATATAGGCTCCAACACCCCATTTATTGTTATTTTGTGTGTGTGTGTGTGTGTGTGTGTGTGTGTGTGTGTGTGTGTGTGTGTGTGTGTGTGTGTGTGTGTGTGTGTGTGTGTGTGTGTGTGTGTGTGTGTGTGTGTGTGTGTGTGTGTGTGTGTGTGTGTGTGTGTGTGTGTGTGTGTGTGTGTGTGTGTGTGTGTGTGTGTGTGTGTGTTTGTGGGATAGCTTCTTGAAACTTTTGGTCAAGCTCTTTCTTACTCACCAGTCGCTGAAACGTTATGAGACTTTGGTTGTTTCTTCAAAAGAATAATCTTATTCGGTGTCTTCTTTGGTAAAAAATAAATCTTGATTGAGAATATCACGCAAATCTTCAGCAATGGGTTTGTCTTCCAGCTCGAAACCTGACATGATTATGTCTTCAATCTTAACGACTTCCATAAGAGTGCGTGTCGGCCCCAGAGTGCCTTGGTTACCTGAGATAAGCAAAAACATCTTTCGCTTTGCGCACGGCGCACAGCCAATCAGGAGGGGGGAGATTGGAAGGGAGCACGTGACACATGAGTTTATCCTTTATGAAAATGAGATCAAGCAGTCGCGTGGAGGGATGGAGTCACATTTTCAACACCACTCACCCCTTGACCAATCACTGTTGCGTTTTAAGCCGGTTAGAAGGCAAGGTGAGACGTGAAACATTTTAATGTCAGCTGCCCTTCGCTGACATTAAAATGTTTTAACGTCTCATCTTGCCTTCTAACCTATACAATGAGTTGGTTTAAACATATTTTATTCAAAAAGAATACAATTGGGGAGAAGGGCCAGGCCCTACAATGAGTTTGCATTGATACTAATAGCGTGCAGGGAGAGTTTTAAACAGCACATTATTTATCATATTCTAAACATATTTGTTTTCTCTGGATTGCCTAATAGTACACAAAGACTAATCTGGAGGCTCTCCAGTACATAAGAGGACGCACAGGAATATATACAATACACACTGGAAGAGAACAGAAGACTAAATTCACGGCTTGGACACGAATAATACAATTGATGCCAGATAATGGAGACTTATAATTAGCTCATATACTAAATTAGTAAATGAAACGTCATTAATAAAGCTGTATACTGCGGATTGGGTTGGGGTACAGACACTTTTGTAAAACAGAATAGTGGTAATAATACTGGAGAAAATAAAACAAATCTGCCAATTTGTGTTCGATAGAGCGATGCCGATGGACGGCCGTCATCTTGAAATTCGAGCACAAATGCATTTATTATTATGAATAGGTAATGTTTACAAACAAATACACGTGGGCAATTCCGCGCACGTGGTAAGAATTATGCCAAAGTTTTCTTGACACTGAGCGAAGTGAATGCACATATATTGGGTTGGTATAAGAGAAGGTAGATTATGCAAATTTGGGTGGACTACGGTAACAGTTCTGGAAATTGACGTGTTTCCTTCTTGGGCGAAATTGTTGCTGCGTTAATCTGTCACTATCAGTATTTGAACGTCTTACATGTTGCAGTTTAAATTTTCGCCCACTCATACCTAGATTATGAGGAAATATTTTGCAGTTACCTTGTACTTTGAGAACGTTTTTCCTGCAGGATTGCAGATAATGTTTTGCCGTGGACTATAGCTTCGCTTTCTTGGCTTGAACAGGCTTTCGGTAGATGACGCTCATTTAGTAATAATTTATGCATGTGAAGACGTGGCACCGCAAGTAATTTTCCAGTCGAAATGCGCCGTAGTGGAAGACCTTACTCTTTGATTTTTTGGAGAAACTTGGAATTACAACATTTTGGTGATTTCATCAAAATATCATCATTCATTTTGTGCGCGCTGTGCCAAAAGAAATATGCTTGAGGAGGTGGAAAATAATGAGAAGTTGGGCTCTTGAATACGCGTAGTCATAATGATTGAATATGTAATGCGGTTATCAGATCACAACATCCACTGACTTGCACAACAGGTCAAAGTGAAATTTAAAGTTCATTGGTCAAAAGTATTGATTTACAGCATAATATGTGCACATCCGCGATGTTTCATGGTCACCCTGGTTAGGTGTTTGTGTCACAATTCACTAGATCAAGGAAATTTTGTTCAGACACATCTGGGATGCACTTACTGCAAAAATAGACCTGCTGTCACATTATGCAGATCTTTTGGATCTTACTGTATGTGAATATGATTAAAGTACAGCAAAGAGAATCAAGATTCTACGTACTATGTATTCAGGTACATGGTAACACAAATTTGCCATAAGGTAAGCGGCACCCCAAATGACAAAAACTATGCTGCTTACAAAACTGGCTGGGAAAAAAGTTTGTTCACAGAATATTGGGAAAAAGAGTTTGTTTAAGCAAAAATATAACCTCCCCCCCCAAAAAAAAACTCGCCTCACTATGCTACGCTTGGCTTTGAAATGTAATTTGATAAATAAGATCAAGTTTGAAAATACTTAAATTCTCATATATATGTAGGCTACGTTTTTAAGTAGGCCTATTAATTAAGGGACATCATATTCGCTTTATTCCGTAATACATCAGCTCGGGATGTTTGTATTGGAATTGCAAACATGGTGCCGCCAGTTAGCAGAATGACTTGTCAGGGGATTAATGGCACCGAAACAAGTCTTGCGCTGGTTCCCCGCTGATGACCCGATTTTTTAAAGGCTAATAATGCCTGAAACTTTCTTCTAAATTTCAAATTTTATGAATATGATTTGTTCCTTTCATAAATTAATTTGCTTTTATGATTTAGAACAATGCAGTTTTTCAGTGAATGGTACGGAATAGGACTTTGCTCTTAGAATATCGGACTTGATAGTGTTCAAACAGTACATGGGCTTACAGAATTAGGTTTGTTAAGTTTCTCTTTGTATTAAATATATGTAAATATTACTACAAAATCTCATCCTAACATTTGCACTACAAAATCTCAATGTGGCTGACACTTTCAGTTCAAAGCTTTTTGACTTTATATCACCTATAAAATGGACAGTGTCATCTGGAGCAATACCTTTCCTTTCAGGAAGATATTGTTTTCAGACCATATAATAATGGTTTGGGGGGTGTAAGAATGGGAGGACAGCTTCACTGTCCTCATCCAATCAACAGGGTTCCTGCGCCAGTTCCAAATATTCCTGATATTGATATAAAAGGCAACTGGCACTACTATACTTTGGAGAATCTTCCATTGACTTCAGTAAGCCTGGGATTTATGATTTCTGTCCTGTGGTTCAGTTGAAAGCTTATATCCGACCACTGGGGGAGCCAGATGTGTTCATGTGTAAATATTCACATGGCTCTCTCTGCACCAAGGACAAAAATCAATTTGGCAGTAGATGATGAACATCTTGCCTAACGTTGTGTAGAACTATTCTGGAAAAACCTTGTGAATGTTGCAACCAAAATGGCAGAGGAAATCTATATCAGGCTGCTCAGGAAATCTTCTAAACGATTAGAAAATAAACTAAACACGATTCACCCAGAATAATCTGACAGCCATACAAACTGGCGTACTCAAATGATGATGATGATGATGATAATAGAATAAAAAGAAATTGAATTTAAAATGCAATTGTATTACTATGCAGCACATCTTGCAATGGGTGTTAAATTCAGAAATATCATGCATAAAAGGACGAGCTTCTTAAACTGCAAAATCTGTATGTGCGTTACAAAGAAAATGATCATGTTCAGCTACATTAAAAATGATCAGTTGTTCAGGAGGAAAAAAGTTTGTGTTGTGCCATGTAGCCAAAAGAAAAAAGTTTTCGCTGTGGTGTTGTGTCATGTAAAAAATAAAATTACTGTAAACAAAAATAAAAACAAAGCTGCCCCCACCCCCCCCGTATCAAATGGTCCGCCCCTGGGTAGCAAGCGTTAGTGACCGAATATGCATGGGCCACACATTTTGTCAAGAACATCCGGCAAATATTTCTTGAGGCTACTGATGTCACTGCGGGCCAGCAGGCAGTGTCATCACGTTATCTGTAATTTCGCAGATAGGCCTTATGGGTGCATGGGTGGTCTTAATTCCCCCCCCCCCCCAAAAAAAAGCGCCCTATCACCTTGACCATACACGTTTGATGTAGGGAATGAAGTTCATTTCCTGCTGAATAATAAGGCCTTGTGCTAACTCTAAATCCACAAGCTTTCTCTTAATTAAATTGAACTTGTTCATGACACAAAACTCCGCAACCCAACATGGTAGCACAGGTAAACTTTCCTATTAGAAGTTACACCCACAGAAGACATGCCGGACCCAGCTAGCCTGGAGCGCACATTTGAAGGTTTTGTATGAAAGATATATATACATACATATAACGTCTGTCTGTATTATATATTATGTTCGGAACGAGCAGGACTCGAACCTGCAACCTTTGGCACCGGTCACCTAGCTGAAATGAGAAAAGCACATATCCAGTCGAGCAAATCCCCATTTTTAAAAAAGAATGGTTCAATGGAGGTAGCTATGTGCGAATGCCATATCAGCACGTATATGCAGTGTAAGTACTGAGTCGGCATTTATTTCCAGAATCGAAGACTTAAATCCACCAGCATTAAATAAATGTTCCGACTCATAGTTTAATTAATGAATATCATGGTACAGTACAGATTTATTTTGAGATTGATCTATATTATGACTTTCCGTAAATGGAAATAAAAAATCAGAATAATCCGGATGATGACATTTATGACTTTCCGTAAATGCAAATAAAAAATCAGAAAAATCCGGAAGATGACATTGCTTGTGTTATTTGGAAGAGCCACAAGTCTAATGAAAGTATTCTGGATTTGAAATTTAAAAAATATAATTTGGTGAAAAAAAGAGATCCCCTGTTATTAATATAACTTGCTGTAAAATTTAAAATGCTTCTGATCATGTCTGGGTGCCAAGCGAGTCATTTTTTCTTTCTTTCTTTCTTTCTTTCTTTCTTTCTTTCTTTCTTTCTTTCTTTCTTTCTTTCTTTCTTTCTTTCCTTCCTTCCTTCCTTCCTTCCTTCCTTCCTTCCTTCCTTCCTTCCTTCCTTCCTTCCTTCCTTCCTTCCTTCCTTCCTTCCTTTCTTTCTTTCTTTCTTTCTTTCTTTCTTTCTTTCTTTCTTTCTTTCTTTCTTTCTTTCTTTCTTTCTTTCTTTCTTCTTTACGACCAGATTTGTCCGAGTTTTTATCAGACCATATTATTCCAAAAACGATCAAACTTGCCATGGTAATTGACCTACCAATGGAATTGTGCACCTGATTTGGAATTGTCATGTTTCAAATTATGCAAATAAGTGGCAATCAAAATTTTAAAAGCTCCATATCTTCCAAACTATTGCAGTTGGAGACAAAACCTGAATGTGCATGTATTGGTTTGTGACACCTGCCAATTCAATGGACAGTAAATGAAAGTTGTGGAATTTCAATTTATGCTAATTAGGTGCATTGAAAAATTTAAAAGTTCAGTACCTCCAAAACTAGATAGAGTACCCGTTAGAGTTCAAATTATAGGTTTCTGGCAAAGCCACATCCAATGAATTATGAATAAAAGTTGTAGGATTTCAATATATGAAAATTAGGTTAGTATTCAAAAATAAAATCTTGATTAGCTTGAAAGTATTATAGATTATGGAGGTGTCATTCAAGCTTCAATTTAAAGGTTTGTAACATAGCCGAATCCTATGAACCATAAACCAAAGTTTAAAATGTCAATTTATGCAAATAAGGTGAATACACAAAGTTTAAATTTTTTTCAATAACTTCAAAACAATTACAGAAAAAGGTACCATCCTTACTTCAATTAAAGGGTTTGTGACATACACGCATCCAATGAAACAAAACTGTAAAAAAAAATATTTTGCAACTTACGTGAACACACATAATTCAAACCTTAACTTCAAAACTATTGTACATAAAAGTGCCATTCCAACTTCAATTTGTAGGTTTGTGACATAGCTGTATCTTATGAACCATGAACCAAAGTTGCAGAATTTTAATTGATGCAAATTAGGTGAATACACAAAAGTAAAATCTTGAATAGCTTCATAACTGCTGTAGATAGTGGTGTCATTCAAACTTCAGTTTATAAGTTTGTGATATAGCCACATCCAATAGACCAAGAACCAAAGTTGTAGCATTTTAATTTTATACAAATTAGGCCAATACATAAAATTTCGATTATGTTGAACAATGGAAAAGTGTAGCACTTCAAACTGTTCTCATTTTGAAGGCACCCATACAGATTTGCTGCGCAGCAAATATTCTTTTCTAGTTTTCTATTACATTTTCACCCTGATTCACTAAACCCAATTAACAAACTCAACATATTCTCTGTATACCCTCTCGTACATCTTGTTCAATTTTGAAGTAGTCTGAAGAGAAGAGACCCACCCAAGACACTCCAGCAAGTCTTAAGTGAATCTGGTCAGAAGTTTTGGAGACGAAGTCCATGATGTCAATTGTGGGTGGACAATGGATGAAAGATAGACGATGACCCATCCTAAAGGCTCAGCGGACTGACAAATCAGCTGAGCTTAAAAACTCTGAAGCATACCATCAAGACTGGAGCTTTCTCATTTGGCACACACCCTGACATTTGTTCGTCTCTTTACTGGATATAAATATATTCATAGCTTTGTCATCATTCTCATTTTTAGATTCAGTACATATGTCATCCTGCGCATTTACAACATTTTGTCAGTGTTACAATTATCCTCCTGTGTTGAAAGAGCGGGCTGTGCTTTTCCCTCACCTGGGCTTCCACCTAGATGTTTTATGTCTCCCGAGAACATGTTTGGGTCTGTGACTGTTGACAATTTTTGAAAGAGAATTTTATGACACACAATCTTTTCCACATATATAGGCTATTGTTAAACCCCAATTTTGACATCTTCGTAGAGTTTCAAGTCATTTTTACGTCTCGTGATTGTGAACCTAACCTTATTACCTGCATTTATTGGAAATTCATTAATTTAACTAACTCTTCATCCCAGAAAGTCACATCTTCCTTGTTCCTTCTATTTCATATTTGTTGTACTCTGCTAGAGCTCGTCTTGTAATGTCACATGTTAGTTGTACGTTTAACAGTATTTCAGCGGCCTTATCTCTCGGTCTTGGCTTCCTATAATTTTTGTTGTATTATGTTTTGTGCAGAGGTTGAAATGTTTTAGGTACAGACAGTTTTTATTTGCCTGCAGGGAATTTTACATGGACTTCTGTGACTGGTAAATAGACTGCAGTGCATTTGTGAATGGAAAAGACTGTAGAAAGTTTTTAATTTTATACAGCGAAGTTTTTAATTCTGTGCAGCGACGTGTTAATGCACTGCCCAGTGGAGTATGTGAAACCATATTGTAACGGCACTCAAATATCCGACATATTCACTTAATGACACAAGTGCCGAGGTACTGGAAAGTCAAAATTCAGTTTTTGTTTTAATGGAATAAGGTGACATAATTTATTCATATATCTGACCATTCTTGCAAGGAACAGATGGTGTCATTATTGAATATTGAGCTATCAGTCAGTGTATTGCCTATTTTCAAGCCTCGATGCAGTGTAATGAAATAACTAGACTGCAGCGAACTAGAAACTGTCTCCATGGAATTAGAAAAAAAGGTCTGAACAGTCCAGTTATGAATATTTGCACGTTTGGCTTGCCACACATTTCCCCTTTGAACATTGAGTACACTCATTGTGGAAATATGATCCATCGATGTGGTGGTAGATGAAAGGCCTAGGTGGCAAACACTAGTGGGTGTTTTGCTCGTGTAAATTAAACATAGCCTACGTGTCGTGTGAGCTACATTATGCAATATATATGCACGGGAACCTCGTGTTACACTACAGTTGCAGAGTGAGCAGTCAAGGAAACAAGAGCTACAATGAAGCAGTTCCTGGCATTGTTGGTGACCCTGGCGTCCACGTACGGCATGCGGGCCCCAGTGATGGAAGCAGTTATGCAGGCCACAGATGAAGGCATGCAAGCGCCATTGATGGACACGGCGCATAAAAGTAAGTCGGATCTTGATAAAACCTGTCTGGTTAACTTATCTAGGCCTACAATATCGCCATTGAACACCCGTTTGGCTCTGAGTCGACCGAAAATCACTAAAGCGATCACAAGAGCAGTTTCCTGTACAAGCCTATCATTCCTGTAAGGGCGGCCCTAATAGTAATAGGCCTGCTTACATATTGAGGTACGTTTATTTATGTGAGAAAGAATCTGGTTATAGGCCTATCACGACTGTTATCTGGTTGTAACGACCTTTTACCTGGCCATAATAAGTGGTTACAATTATTGCTGAGGATTATGATATAAGACCCCATATAAGCTTGTTATAATTAAATTGAAAGACGAGCACTGATTGGCCGCTGGGTCTTTGCAGGCCATGTATTACAAGATCAATAACACATGGTACTCATGATCAATAACACGTGCTAGAGATACCGTTAGGTGGCGTGGTAAGCTCCTGTTATTATTTGTTTCTTCAGACGTTTTTCTGATGGTATTAAAATTTGTTGTTGTACTCATGTCAAAACATATCTCTCATTGCTCGTTTTTCCTGTCATAGATCTGCTGTATGGTTGCGTGTATTGTAAAATAAATGATACAGGGGAGCCCATGTGCTATTGAAGGTTATCAATCCTTGGAGATCGATAATGCCGCGTGTGTTATTGATCTCCTGGAAATGATAACCTTCAAATTCAATAACCCATGGGCTCCCCTGCATTAGTTGTATAATAATGACTTTTTATCTCGTTATAACCATTTTTATCTGCACTTGTAAATAATAAAGTCTCTAGGCGGCATATGTTGCGTTTCAGCTTCAGACTGCGGCAGCAGCACACAGCGTTAGTCAGCTGAACTGCTGCTGATTAACGCTGGCTGCCGCTGAAATCCAATTGAACATTTTGAATTTGAGCTCAGCGGCAGACTGCGTTAGCCAGCAATAGGGACTCTTTCGCCGTTGTCTGCAGCTCGTTAACGCTTTGCGCCGTTGGCTGCTGCTCTGTTCTGCTAAACTGTGCATTTTATAGCATGTACAACATGAATCCAGGTTGAATCTAGTTGACTAGGATTGAAAGAGATCAAACAGATCAATGTCTAGCTGATCAGTAATTGCACATAACACCCCAAATTGACTTTCTTTCCCTTACTTTGATCCATTTGCTCACCTTTATTCAACAAATAATTTTAGTTCTATGTCATTCATGTCTATCAAATTAATTTTACTCTCATGACTCTTGTATTTGAACAAGAATTATGTATATAGGCCTAGGCCTTGTTTTGTGCCATTGGTGTTTTGATAGGCCTAATTTGTGTTCCTCCATGTCATTGAACGGAGACAGACAATTAATAAATGATTCACCTACAAAGGCGTGACTAGTGTACACAATCGGGTGGCTTTAGGCTACACTGCGGCTAGATCGGACAATCTTCATCGTAGACATGACTTCCCTTTGATTCTGCAAATATGCTTGTCAGGTAATGAACTGCCGGGTAACTTTCTTTCATCATTTATTGTGGTAAAGGGTCTAATGCAGGGGATTAGGCTCTTACATTTTGCTAGTATGTGGTTGTTGACTATTAAATAAGGTGTCCCCGATTTCGCGGGTAAATAAAAAGCACATTAATTTAACCTAGGCCTAATGTTATACGACATGTCAATTGAAGCCCCAGTCAAAACTTGTGATTGTGCATTCGCACAAACATCCAGACACACGGGGCCATGGGGGTAGGGGGTGGGGTGGCTGGGAATACCGCTGCAATTGTGTAACCACTATCGAACGTACGCTTTAGTTCTATGCAATGTCATACTCGACTAGGGGGAGGTCACCACAGGTAACTTTTAAACGTCGTAAGGTCGGCAAGGTTACAGGAAACACTGTTTTCCTGTGTATGAAGACGTTAGTGATTGAGCAAAAATCAAAGTGGAGTCTCGCCTTTGATATTTGCTTTGTTTTTCCTTTTTGTTTTTTCAGTTGAGGAGCGGCAATATGCAATGTGCTACAAGTCCAAGATTTCGCCTGCCGATAAGGCTGTTATTATTCAAAAGCATAGAAAGTACAGAAAAGAGGAAGGAGAGATATATCTAGTGAGTTATCCAAATCTAGTGTAAAAACAGTGTACATAAAATAGGACTACCATACTTATCACAAGTTGGAAAACAAATTTTCCTAATGATGTAAATTTTATTCTTATCCTTTCTTACCATCAGTACAAAGGGGTACACTATTCGTTCCATATTTTTAAATATGATCATTAACTATAAATAACATTTTAGGAGCGCATTATGCTGTTGACAATTCTGATATTCCAACTGTGTGTGTGTGTGTGTGTGTGTGTATGTGACCAGTTATGTTTACTTGAAGGCTGTGCTAATCTTTTTAGAAGGAGAGGACATGGATATGTATATTTTGGGGAAATGAAATTTGTTATTTGATGAGAGGTTTTATTCCTCGGTAGGCCTACCATCAACATTGTTTTACACACGTCACGTTTCAGAGAATGGCTCACCCACTGACAGTAAAAATAGGCCTTCTAAGACTACTCTTTTTGCATAGACGAATAGATGAGATCTAAACCAGAAGTGCAAACAAAAGTGACAATTGTGACAATGTTTACAGTTATAATGGTGACAATTAATTATGCCCCGCATAACAATTAATTATGGCTGGCATAAGCTTCATCTCGATTTCTAAAGTTTTGAAAAATTCTGTTAGAAAATAAAAATGAAATAATATCTATATCTATCTATCTATCTATCTATCTATCTATCTATCTATCTATCTATCTATATATATATATATATATATATATATATATACAGTGAGACCTCTTTACTCCGGACCTCAACTGTCCGGATTTCTCAGCTTCCGAACATTTTTTCTAGGGAACGAATTTCTCCCATTGTAAGATTGATTGTTAGTCCGGAATTTCAGTATCCGTATCCGGACATGCTTTCTTGTCAACATAATGGTTAATTAGTATGTTAAATTTGATCAATAGTCCGGATTAAAACAAACTTTAGCTGCCTTTCATGTTTGTATTCACAAGCCGCGAGTTGATCGGACACCTGCCAGCGTCGCTCTCCGATAGAATGTAACTTGCACTGCATCTTGTATACACAGTATGTGATGCCAGCGTAAATTCTTTTTCGTTTGCATCGGTATCATCCGATGTTTCAAAGCCCATTATCGCAAGCAGCTTGTTAAATTTTACTTGGAACAGGCAGAGCTGAAAAAAAACTCAGAAAGTCGATCTTTTGCAGGCTTTGCACATGATTACCCATGCCTGGGACTCTGTCCGGGCTGAAACAATTGCAAACTGTTACCGTCAAGTGGACATTTTGCCACAGTTGCGGGAAACCGCTATATACATATGTGTGTGTGTGTCTGTGTGTGTGTATGTATGTATGTATGTGTGTGTGTATGTGTGTGTGTGTGAAGGAATCAAACCACAAGTTAGTGAAGGTATAGATTTTAGAGGAGGTTTTGTATGCCATTGCACATTTTGTTTGATTTGAGAAGGATAAAAACAGCAAACTCTATTTAAGTATATGGTTTATTTTTCATTATCCAGAAGTGGAGAAGAGGGCCAGCAGCCGTTACCGAACATTACTTAGAGAAATGCACTTGCTCAGAATGTGGAAAAACCTTCCAGAAGATTGTAAGCGAGTAGGTCTATTGATATTCATCTTCTTCGAGGGCAGATCAACCACAGGAAAGACCGAAATGCGTGTCCTCTTTATTGTTTTGAACATTGTAAATTTGGATTGTATGGTCGAAATGAAGGAGAGATGGCCATTCTTTGCATATGCCGTACTGCGTTAGGCTGAATGTAGCAAATATGCAGGGAACTGCCAATCTCGTCCCAAAAGACCGTAAATCGCAACTAGACCGTGTCAGTTATGGCATTCACGCAAACCGGCCTCTATTGAACATTTCTTTTTTAAGGAAAGGAGACTTGGTGCAGTTTGTATGTGCGTTTCCCATTTTCGGCTAGGTGACTTGCATATGTACAGTACCCGATCTGGGGCAAGTCCGAATACAGTACCTGTGCTGGAATAAATGCAATGAACTAAACCGTGGCGATCATCGCATTCACGCAAACTGGGCTACATTGAACCATGCCATTGAATATGCAGTTCAAATATTTTCCTCTGATGCACACTTTTATTTTCTGTATTTTAAAACCCTCACTGTGGGAATCTTGGTTTTTGTGGAAACCTTTCCCCCATTCGGTGGAAAGCTTTGCAAAATGTTAAAATTGAAGACAAATCACAACTTCAGGTACTTTATAGATTAATATCCTCAAATATTACAAATCATGAAAAAGAGGTATTGTCATGAGCGTCTTATTATCAGTCCCTAAGCTTGTGATGAAAATTTGCTCATGAGAGTGATTTAGTCAAGCTCTAATAAAAATTATCGGGAGTCGACCATATAGAAAAATATATTCGTTCTTTATTTAAATTTGCTGGTGTTTTTCAGAGCGAGTTCCCTAACAAGACACCGGAAGTTGCATACAAGAGTAAAGAATGCTTATCAAAGCCACTAGTGTACATGTGGCAGACGTGACGCATTGTGTTATCCTGCTTCTTCATTGTATTTCACGATATTGTATGAAAATAAAACTAAAATAATAAATCGGAAATCTCTTGCCGCACAGGTAAGTTTATCTTTGATAGCCATGGGAACCAAAGCTAAAAACTGGAATCGTTCAGTTGTTTTATAATGCCAATAAACAGAGTTTCATTACGATTTTTTCACCCCTCTATGATGGAACTTTGTCATTTTGATTTTGAGGTTATTACATAAAAAAAGTCTCCAAAGAAAGTCTGCTATAGGATGTTCTACATTTTAACAGATGTAATGTATACAGGAAATCACAGTACTTAATTTTGGATGCACGATTTTGTAATACTAATGTTCGATAGAATATGCGAAATATATATGCAATATGTTTATTTCAAAGGTCTTGTGGTCCTAAAGCATATACCAGCACGTATGGCCTAAATGTGGGAATTGGTTCTTCCCTTGAAGCCATCCTCAAGGAATGGAACAGTGGGGGGAAGCTGTATGGTCCAAAGATAGGTCAATGCAAGCAAAAAGGTGCCTGTAATCTATACATTCAGGTAAATTTTGATACTTGTATGCCTAAATGTCTTTACTGCTTAAGAAAACACAATGGAGTCATTTGCTATAATATTACCAGTGAGCTTCCCAAGTTCGATCAAAACCTGCACAATCTTTTGCATAAAAGTATATTTACATTGTATTACGATGGATAATGTACGCACTCCTATCTCCTATATTGTTTCATTCTACATGATGTAGAGTTGGAAAATCAGAATTTCATCAATACCAGTGTTTTACAGTCTGTTGCTAAACTTGCGGCGTGTTATGCTATTATCAACATTTTAGGACGTGGTACAAGTTAAAGAAACGAAATTATAATTCAAGTTACAGTGAGGCTACTGGATTTAACCCCGTATGATCTTTTACTGATCCAGAGGCATGCAATCTTGTTCATTGAAATTGCCAGAAATTGTCGAGTGTCGTAAATATAATTTACCTACTTTGTCATCTACGAATATATGCTGTGCTTATAATCCATGATCATTCTTCAGTCGCTTGAGAGTTGATTATTTGACAATATTCATTCTGCAGTAGAATAATGCAAAGAATTAAGAGTTGCTAATACAATACATTGTTTCAGATGATGTTTCAAGCCCTGGAGGGATATGGCTGTGCCACAAAAAAATGTGGCAGCAAGGTTGTTCTGGCATGCGCCTACAGTAATGAGTGAGTAGAATGGTTTTATGGTTTCCTCAAACTACGGCACATCTTGCGCTTGCAACATCTTCATACATGCAGGATGTTTATAACTCGATTAATGGCCATTTTTTTGCCTAATTCAGTAACGCTGTGTTCACAGTTGCCAGATTTAGTATTCTCTTTAATTTTGTTGTGGTATCTCCATGTAAATATGTCTTATCATTCAGTCTCCAAATATTAGCACGCAATTAACTCTATGAATAAGTCTGGAAAGGTTTGATGCACCTTCTCTGGTGCATTCAGCCATAACAGGAGTTTGGGCCTTTTTACCTGTAATATGACCAGGGTAGCATGTACTTTTCCATGTCACTAGGTATTGTCATTGTCCATGCCACCCTTTATTCACTTGACGTCATATTACTGGCAATGTGACGTTCCACATTGCCTGCACGTCAATAGTTTTCCAGTGCTGCCAGCACACTAAGTTTATATCATTTTCAATAATGTTAGGCACCGGAGTATTGCCACCATTTGTCAATTACCTTTCCTTTGCATTAACTCATTTAAAAAAAGAAACATCATCCACATCTTTCGGCACACAATTTGCTACCTAACAATTTAATGTAACGCTGCAGAATAGCTTGATGAATTGCCATCTTTCATAACTCCTATCTTTTCGTACCCTACCCTAATTATCGTCATTTGCCAACTACATTCACGTCGGATTTACCCAATGTTTGTTGTGCCATCCTTATGCTACGTTTTTATACCAGGCTTGCAGCCTGCAGCGGTCTCACAGGCAGTGGAAAAAATTGTGTCCGTGTTCTCTCCAACAAGATTTGCAGGATATCCTACAAAATTTCTAAATCCAATCACTGGCCATTGATGTTTTGTTGGCTGACCGTTGACAGAGTTTGGCCGATTCTTTGCGTGTATATTTAAGATGCATATGAAGGCCTGTTGGTGAACTATTCACGGACTAGGCTGATGTTTTGTGCACTATTAACGGTCTTTAGCGGATGACTTGCCGACATTTGACCTATTCTGGCGGACAATTGGCGGCCGGCAGAGGTGTATATATATAGCAGCAGTGCTGTGCGGCACAGTCAGTTGCTCTCAGTCTCTCCAAAGAGAAGAGAATGTTCGTTGTGGTGAAGTTCTTTAATGCAGCAACATCTTTACTCTCAACTAATTCATGCATAATGGCGAAAGGACTGCCTGGACCTTTCTGACAACCATTCATGGACCCAAACTCTTCTCTTTCTTCTTCTTTTTTTCTGTTTCTTTTTTTGCGAAGGGTATTTGTTTCTGCCATGGCTTGGTCTAACAACGTAAAGGCACAACTGACCTCTTCATCTGACCCTGCCATTGTGAAGATGCTGAGTGACCACAGGCCAAGAAATGCTGGCCATGTATACTGTCCTGGGTCAATTAACCAATCAAAAGACAGAGGCAGTGAGCAAAAAAATGAAAACATATCAAACAAACCGTGGTTGTAGTCAATGACAGTTCAATATATGTGAAGATCCCGTACTGACCGCGACAGGTCAGTTAAGGTTATGCCAGAACCCCTCAAATATTCTGCACGCTGCCATAAGTCTGTCATCAGTGGATAATATACATGAATGGCCCGTGAATAAACAGACAAGTTTCCGCAAGATCCCCAAAGGCTGCGAAAAGTCCTTTAAGTGTATGCCATGTGTCAGTGAAAACTTGAAAAATGCCCAGACAATTCACAAATGTGTGGAGGTTAATTAACTGAAGTCTCCCTGCCCTTTCACGGCTGAATAAGCTTGGCTTGCGGAAGCCATAATGTGAGCTTGATTAAGACTTTAACCAGAACCCTGCATCTTATGCTATACAAGAGGAAATTATTCCTCCTAGATTTCGTGTAAACATAGCTCTCTTTTTCTTCCTTTTTTCTTCTTCTCTGTAAATATATATATATATATATATATATATATATATATATATATATATATATATATATATATATATATATATATATATATATATACATTGTTTGGACTTTTTCAGTTTAACATTACCAGTTTCTCACAGCTCTTTACAGAGTGGCTGCTCATTTCTAATCTGGTGAATTATTATTGTTCTTTTAATGTGTCAAATGGCAGGCGAGACTTTAATCAAATATATTCACATACTCACACGCATATCACGACCTATTGACGCTTATTTCATTATCTTGGCAGAGCACACAATTTTTATGCAGGTCTAAAACCACATGCGGACATCTCACGTCAGAACATGTATTCCTGAATTTTCCACTCCGCCAAAGGTCTGCAACAGACCGCAAGCCTGGTGTAAACGCAGCATTTGCAATATGATTGCATGGATGCTTGTGAAGTAACATGTTCAGGTGCTTATCTAATACCCTCAAAATTAGGGAAATTGAGCTTCTGTTACTTTTGGGGTGATGAAGTGGTAGTCTTTATCCGTTGCCAAATAGTTTCACTGTGGCATGTTTGCCTCAATGCTAAACCTTAAGATGGAAAACGTCCTTCTGTCAGTACAAGCTTTATGGAGGCACTCAGTAAATTGGCTGTTAGATGTGGTCACTAATGGTGATGTTTAGATAACTATTCACAGTGAAAGCCTCACTGGATGTGTTTTCACAGATGACCCGAATATTTCACAGGTGACTGACTGGAACTACTATATTGTTTGTAAGTGTGTAGGTCTAAGTTATGACAGAGTTTAAGAGATTAGCATTTAGTCATCCTAATGGCCTGAGCAGACAGAAATTAACGGCAATGTAAAGACAAAAGTGTAACTGAGATAACCGTTTTTTTTTCTTGTTTTTGTTTGGTAATATAATGATTTAAAATGCTGCCTTTTCGATCTCCAAAATGGGAAAGTTATCAATGTTAATTAAAGGCACTAAAAATTCAATAATATGCAAACCATTTCTTTTGACGGAAAACATAAGAATGGTTACCTGAGCTATACTATTGTCTTTACATGGCCCTTGATTCAAAGCTTTTTATGCCAAAAGTTTTGGTTGATCGTTTCTCAAAGTGTAAATCGGACCCCTTGAATAAAATGCCCCTCACATTTTCCAAATTAATCTTAAACTGTTTATTGTTGTATGCAACGAAACTACATATATAAAAAAAACTAAAAATGTATACATCGATGGGCTTGTACACAAAAACGGAGACACAAAGGCAATCGTTGTACCACTTTGTTATATGCACCATAAGTAAGAGCAAGCAGCTGAAACTTCTGTACACGTCCCTACAGTGTTATCGATTACAGCTGTCGTAAATTGTATTGATTATCCTCATGCAGCCATCAGTGTATAATTTGAGATACCACACATCAAATACCTAAATAATTTGCAAAATCAGCAGATACCCCTTTCCCGTATCGTTTGTTATTACACCAGCCCCTTTTCACCTTTCAGTATTACATTGATAGGATTACTTTGCTGCGCTAACATCGATTAGGTATCCGTGCCATTGCGTCGTCTTTTCAATAAAACTGTCTTACTTCTATCGAGGTAAACCATTCACTGAGAAGCCTTAGAGAGTGTCTTTTTATGCATACATATTAGAAAAAAATGCACATACAATATCATGCTAACTACCTTCAAACATACTTGTCAGCACATTCCATCCAGTTTTCTTCAGAAATTCCCAATGGCTTAGTTCGAATATGTGCGACCTTGATGTACCAGTGTCGTAACTTTTTCTTTTCTTTTTCTTTTTTTCTCTTTTGCAGTGGGCCCACTGACGGTAAAAATCTTCACGGATATCCTGATCCGGAGTTATAATACCCCATTCTGAAAGTATCCATTTGATAAGGTACAGCATGAAGTGACTGGCTATCAGTAAACGCTTCTGGTGAAAACTCGAACTTTATACACATGTTTACACTAGAACCATGCAAACCAGCATGATTCAGTTGCAACATTGAGGATGCACCACGCTCCGTAAATTTTTGTAAAGTATGTAATTATCAAAATATATACAGACTTGGTAAAATGGCACCAGAATAAAAACATATGTATGTAGTTATACTTTTCTCCAGCACGTTTACCAGATCTTTGCCACATTTGGTGGGACGGATTCCTAACAAGGTTGTTAAATAGGTGTTGTGTAAGTGATGTATTTAAAGGTCCTCTTGATTGACTATTTTCAAATTTGATACATGGGTGACTCATGGGCTGTTCGCACCATATGGTGCGATTTTTATAAGATTGAATGTGAAAATAATATATTTATTCACAATTTTATTAAAGAACTCACTGGGCCTTTAATCGTTGCTTTCCGTTCATTTCCGACACCCACAAGGCGTGAAACGCTTGTGACGTCACAAACGCAACACCACTGGCTGACAGGGAAGACTTCGACCATGCTAGCGAGCCATGGCTGTCAAAGTGTCACTTGGTTTAAACATATTTTATTCACCCTTTGTCAACAAGATTGAAAATTCTTGTAAAATTATTCATTTTTGTGCCTGTTCCCGCCCAGGATGGGTCGGTGTGTTGCCCTCAAATGTAGCATTACAAGTTCTACAGCTTGTTTACATTGCCCCAACTAAGATCTGAAATTACAGAGAGCGTGGACCGCACAGTAAGGATTTATGAGGGGGCACAAGTGACAAGGTCCTGGGACCGATGTAACCTATGTAGCCAACACTTTGTGGAAAGTGACTTTGATTTGCCAAATGTGACGATGTTTAGGATAGGTTTGTCAAAAGAGCTACTGCTGTTGGCAAATACGGTCCCATGGCCGGCCAAAGGAAGGATTCATGGAACAGTGATTCATTGTTTTTTTCCCAGTATTTACAAATTAATCTTCAGTATGATTCTGATTTCAAAACTTGCATAACATCAAAATATAGGTATAGTAATTCAACGACTGTTACAATGTATCACATAATTATCATTCAAATGTCACAGTGACAATGCTGGTCTAGGGTGTTGTTACAAAGTAACATTGTAACAAAACTTAAGTGTGTTTAACCATTTTGATTCAATTGTTGGAAAAAATGGGTGGAAAACATGGACAAACAAGGACCGATCTTGTTTCATACCCATGTCTAGGGTTGAACAGTCCATAACAGTTAGAGTTAGCTGGCCACTATTATGTATACGTCCAAATAATACTGTATATTGCGAGGTGTTTAATCTTATACCCAGGTAACATTTGTCTGGATAGCTACTACATTCATACCTAATTTACTCAGCTCCCAAGACCAGTGGGTGGCTGGCCTTTCATCTTTGCTAGTCATGTGCTTGTGTGTGTGAATGTCCACGTCCAACTCCCAATAATTGGGTGTACAAAATTCTAATTCATTGTACCTTTGTCGTTCATATGGAAGCAGAAAAAAAGTCAGTTCCAAGAAAATATTTACTATTGTTACATAATGGATACGATCTGAAATAAAGGATATCATAAACACGTGTACTGATGACAATATTTACGGAAACGTAAATTGCTGCCCTCCCAGAGTCGTGAGGTTACTGCTGGGTAGGAGTTATACTGATATTGAAAGCTATATTCGTAAATGCAAACTAATATTTAATCATTCATGGACCATACATATGGGAAGGGAAACTTAACTATTAGTTTAGACTTTTATATACCCGAGGCATAGGCCGTAGCAGTTTCCGTGAATGCTAAACGTTGAAACACTGTAAGACCTGGTCCATCCTGACGCGAATTCAAATTTATTGCATTCAGGCTTGTTCTTCTTAAATGGAATCTTGTAATTTTTTATTGGAGATATCTCGTTTGCAACAAATTATCATTGCCCTGACGGCAAGTTTGGATCATCTGGCTGTACCACGGCTGCACTCCCAGCAGTACTGGTGGCGGTAGGGTTCTGGGCGTCCCCCCATGTGTGTAAGGCTGAATGGTATTATCCTCTGGTGCTTCAGCTTTTCTTATTAATTCTTCTTCATCGTTATCAGACCACGTATATAAAAAACTCAATTCATATTCTCCAGAATCACTATGCTTTGTTGTATCTACCATAACTGTTGGCAAACTGAAGGCACTCTGGCTTAGAACACATGCACCATGGCCAGCAGGTTGCGTTTGTGACGTCAGTAACACTTTCCCACATCGGGCCATGATCGGATAAGATTCGCACGCTTTCCTGTCGCAAATGTGACGCACTTTTGTAGCTAAAAACACTATTCGAAAATGAAATTTAACATTTTGGTTTTCATATATTATTTCTAAGGACTTTCTACTTTGTGGTACTCATTCAATCAACAGACCTTTAAAAAATGAAAGAGAAAGACACCGAAAGAGCATGTCAATGAGGAGATTGTGTAGACATGTGCAAATATGTTACACTGATTAAATATTTTTATTGGTGCCTACCACTTTGAATTATGTTCACCTGGGAACATTTCTTTTCATGGCACTGGTTTGCCTTTGAATAAAAAATAAAAGTCAATGAAATATCATGATTAGGCTTTGACGCTTACACTTTTTAAAGTAGTGTACATAGTTCTGAAACAAAATATGATGGAATTTAGCATGTAGTAGTTTTATAGTTAATTAAATATTATGAACATTTCATGTTATAAATTTTCTCTGCAGTAAAATAAGTTAAGAATAGCAAACAATAGACCAACCCATGTAGTGCAGGAAAAAGCAACTTTAATGAATAGTGTTAGCATACATCATTAGTCTGGGAATGACAAATTGGACAGTATGCATTGAAGGTATGAATGTCCTGTTTTATTTACACAGAAGGACAGATGTGTGCAGGAATAATCTGTTGATGTGCAAGACAACATTACCAAAAGTCAGTGTTCTTGTCAAATATATGAAAATAAAATCAATTTGTCAGTAAACAGTGTTGCATGTTATTTTTTTTTTTTTACAATTGGAGATAATACTCATAGCCTGTAGCTTTTTACACTTGTTTTTTTCTGCAAGATTACCAAACTCTTTCTTTTTTTTATCAAATGCCTGTGCTAAAAAGTTCAGGATATATAACACTTGTGAATAGTTGCAATGGATGGTATAGTTACTATCTATGGTGTAATGCTATCCTCTCAATCACTCATGCTTATACCCCTGGTTATCAGCTTCCCAGCCAGGTTTAAAACCTGAAACTTTTTATGCCTGACCTGTGGTTACATGCACACCCCCTTAATGGCCCCTCGATACAACTTCTGGTGTTTGCACATGTTGTGGTGTTTACAGGAGTGCCCCAAGATTGCCTTGTTTTAGCAGTTTTCACTGCTGGAGCAACTCATCGCTTGAAGATTCAGATAAGTGTGGGGTAGAAAGTCGTTGGGCCGTTCTTTGAACCAGGAGCCTTGATTCCTACCTGTTTTTTTTTATCTACTTTCATTTTCAGCCACGTGGTTCTCTCTCTTGAAAACCAAGATGGCGGACAAGGATGAGGACCGCAAGGAGCGTGAGAGACGTCAAGACCGATCTCGCCTCCTAATCCAGCAGCTCGGGGGGAGGCAGGGGCATAGCCTCTCACCCCCATTGAGCGTTGGAGCATCTGCAGCTGTCCCTGCCAGTTCGGTGGTGGGCACCCCTGCTTCTCAGAAGCAGGATGTTGGCAAAACGGTCTAACCGGAAAGCCCCATCCGTTCTGGACTCTCCAGCAAGCCTGCGAGTTACCACGTCATCCTCTCTTCAGAGAGTTGAAGCAGTGGATAGTGCTTTTGATTCGGCAGGGGCAACCCCAAAGAAGAGGAGGTGCTCTCGTAAGAGAAAGGGTGACAGGGCCAAGGAGCCTTTTGTAAAAAGGGCACCCGCCTTGGATCCTGGACTCAAGGCAATACTGGATGCAATGCAGAAGACACAAATGCTCATGGCCACCACCATGCAGTCTTTTGTGCAATCTGCACAAGTGAGAGCCCCCTTCCACACACCAGCTGTGTCTGTGACACCTATGGGTCAGCAGAGCCAAGACCCGGATTTCCCAAAGAAAATTCAAGGCCCAGGTGTAACTGGCCCTCCTGCAGAGGAGACCAACATGGACATGGGGGAGGCACCGGAACAGCTCGATTTGCCGGCTCCCTTTACGGAGGGGACCGGTGTGACTGGCACTCTAGAAGGAGCCACAAGTTCTCCTGTGGGAGATGCCCCAGTGCTCATGGAGGTGGGTCATGAACCCTTGCCCGGAGCATGCCAGGAAGTACATGATACTTCCCTGGTAGGTCCGGACGGGTCCGGTATGTCAGATCCGGTGTTTGCTGAATCTGTGCCGGCGTGACCAAGACCAGACTGGACCACTCCAATGATCAGCCAGAGAGGACCAGTCAAACAAAAGCTGCCCTTCTCTCTCTCCCTACACCGTTTTTTCCACTGCATAGTGGTTAAGAAGAGTGGGGAGAGCCTTTGTCTGACGGAGAGGGCTTGTTACACGAGTCTCTTCTTGATGAGGGGCAGGATGAAAGCAAGGAATGCCTGATGCGTAATCTGGAGCGTGAATCTGGACCTGTCCAAGGGAAGGGCTCAGAGAGCTATGAGGTGTTGGCCGACGAGCTGGTCCATTCTGCTCAATGACAGTTGTCCTTTGAAGACAGCTCCGCCCCAGCCGAGGTTAGTGAACCCGCAGGGCTCTTCCACTCGATGAAGGAGTCAATCTTGGCTCTCCTCGGAGATACCTTGAAGGCTCCTCCCTTGCCACCTACCACGAAGAGGCGAGCTATGTCGGTGTACCCACTAGAGTCGCCGTCTGTGTCGGAACAAGCCGGGTCCGGGTTCCCCTTCTCCACCTATGTGAACGAAGTGTATCAGAGCCTGGATAAAGAGCTGCATGGATCTAGGTCACCCTCTGGCATCCCGACCCAGCAAGCGCTGAAGTGCAGGAAGTTGTTGAGGAGGCCTAGAGCTAACATTGCTAGGTACTGTGTACCTAATGAAGTCTATGACAACAGGGCTACAGAGGTAAGCGGAATGGGAGAATATCTGAAAATGGATCCCCCCATCTCCTAAAGTTCCCCAGGAGGTCCTGAGTAGACTTTAGGAGGATGCAAGAGCGATGGTTATCATCGCATCCTTCTTGGACGTGTCCTTGGCCCCCTCTGCTGAGATCATGCAGCAGCTCTTTGTGTCGCAGCAGGTCCCGGAACCAGTCAGGGACTGGATTAGTCTGAATACCCAGCTTCAGGTGTCCCAGGGTATGGTGATTGAGCACCTTATCAGGCAGGCTACCACCATGGAAGCCAACCTTAACAAGATTAACAAGGTGAGATTCATGTTTGCAAGTCACCAACCCTTCGGAAGATGCACAGCAAGCCATCAGAACTCAGCCTCTGTTCTCAAACTAATTGTTCGGAGGTGCTCTTGCTTCCATCAGGGACCATGTGGTTGAGCCGGGAAAGCGGGAACAGGCCGGTGAGGCTAACCAAGCCATCCTTGACCTTGCTAGAGCTGCCACCAAGGCTTGTGGACAGGGAGCAAAAGTTACTGGTGCCAAGGACTCTTTTGCAAAGAGGAGGAAACCTAGGCGACCCAGGAACAAGAAGCCTCAGAGGCAGGGTTCACCTGACGCAAGGTCCTCCGGCAGTGACAAGCAGAACCTGCCCTTTCGAAATCCAAGCTTCGGTAAAGGGAAACAGGACTGAAGGTGTGTGCCAGTCATCCACACTCGTCAGGAGCTTTTATGACGGGTCTGGGGCGATGCATCAGCAACTTGGCGGTCGGTTAGCCGACTTCCACAGTCACTGGCTTTCCAACACAGATGACTCATTCGTGTTAAGTGTCCTAGAAAAGGGATATGTGCTGCCGCCCTTGTCCCGCGTCCCTTGGAGGTTCGAACCGCCAGCCCAAGAGCCGAAGAGGTCATTCTTCCATGAGGGGGTCGAGAAGCTGCTGGCAAACGGAGCCATCGAGAGGATGTAGTGCAGAGGCCAGATGCCTCCAGACTGGGTGTTTACACGGATGCGTCAAAACAGGGCTTGGGAGCCCACACGGACGCCAACATGGTCATAGGCATTTGGCCTCTGCACTACATCATCTCTATGGAGGTCCCTTGGAGGTTGGAACCGCCAGCCCAAGAGCCGAAGAGGTCATTCTTCCATGAGGTGGTCGACAAGCTGCTGGCAAACGGAGCCATAGAGAGGGTGAGGGATCACTCATCTCTTGGGCTCTACACCTGACTATTCTTGGTCGCTAAGAGGGATGGCGGCTGGAGACCGATCATAGACCTGTCTCATCTGAACACATATTTGGAAGTTCCACACTTCCACATGGAAACGCCGGAATCCATAACGGAGGCTCTCCGACCCGGGGACTGGACCTTCTCCCTGGACTTGAAGGACGCGTATCTCCAGGTGCGTATGTCTCAGGGCAGTCGGAAGTACCTATGGTTCGATTACATGGACCAGGTATATCAGTTTCGAGCTCTTCCATTCGGCTTGGCCACAGCACCTCAGGTGTTCACCTGGAGAGTGCAATCCGTGGCAGCATGTGTTCACAAGAAGGGCATAAGAATGCACGTGTACATGGACAACTGGCTTGTCTGAGCTTTAGTTCATCAGGAACTAATCAAGAACAGAGAATTTCTTTTCAAGCTGTATGGGGACTTAGGGCTAGAAGTAAACATCCCCAAATCAAATCTCACACCCAAACAAGTGTTTGTCTTCCCAGGCATTCATTTTGATCTAGTCTGATTCGAGTGCTGTCCTTCCAAGGACAGACCAAAGAGCCTTATCAAGAGGTTTTTGAGATCAACACAGCAAACAGCTCGGCAATGGCTATCGCTGTTGGGCATGATATCCTCAATGGACTCGCAAGTTCCGTTAGGATGCCTACACAGGAAGCCACTCAACATAGCCCTGAATGCTAAGTGGAACAGGACCAGTTTGCATCAAATGGTCGAAATAGGTCCACACGACAAGTACCTCGTCCGTTGGTGGATGGTGAGAAGAAACATCATGGGTGCACAGACGATGAGGCCGTTCAACTCCAGACTGGTTGTTTACATGGATGCGTCAAAACAGGGCTGGGGAGCCCACACGGACGCCAACATGGTCTTAGGCATCTGGCCTCTGCACTACATTCATTTTCACATCAATAGGCTTGAACTGGAGGCAGTAAGCTTAGCCCTGCAGAAGTTCAAACAGTTGGTGAAAGACAAAGATGTGACATTGATGTTGGACAACAGGACTGTGGTGGCCTACCTGAACAAACAAGGGGGCAGCGGTCCAAACTGTTATTCCTATTAACCAAGAAAATACTTATCTGTTGGTGAAAGACAAAGATGTGACATTGATGTTGGACAACAGGACTGTGGTGGCCTACCTGAACAAACAAGGGGGCAGGGGTCTAAACTGTTATTCCTATTAACCAAGAAAATACTTATCTGTTGCAGCAGCAACGGATTAAGGATTCTGGTCCGTCACATCAGCGGCCATCTAAATGTAATGGCCGACCAATTGTCCCAAAAGTGACAGGTGATAGGCACAGTATGGCCCCTACACCCACGAGTAGTTCAGGCATTATGGGCCGATGGGGGAAGCCCCATGTGGACTTGTTCGCCACCAGATGGAACCACAAATTGCCAGTGTTCGTGGCTCCGGTCCCAGATCCTCTAGCTCTTGTAGTGGACGCCCTGGCGATATGCTGGGACAGAATATAGGCTACGCTTTTCCTCCACTCCTGTTGATCCCTCAGGTAGAGAAAGAGCTGAGAAGAGAAGGTGGAGATAATCCTGGTGGCTCCCTAGTGGCCAAAATGGGATAGGTCTCTCGACCTACTGGAGTTAAGTCGTGAGGCTCCGTTACATCTACCAGTCTGGGACAGACTGCTCATGTAGCCTCAGACATCCCGGTTCCATTGGAATCCAGTGGTGCTCAATCTTAAGGCATGGAGGTTGTCGCACGACACGTCCAAGAGGCTGGGTTCTTGAATCTCATTGCCTCAAGAATGGCACGAGGTAAACTTCGAAGATCTTCTTTGAAGACATACGACTGGAGGTGGAGATTGTTCACCAAATGGTGTGCCAGGAAGCAGTTGGAGCCTTGGTCAGGAAGATCCTCGGATGTTGCCGATTTCCTCTTGTATTTGTTTGAGGAGGAAGAGCTAAGTCCAAGGACTATTGAAGGATGCCGAATAGCGATTTCTTCCTCCCTGAGCAAGAAATTGGGTGGATCATTAGGACCGTATCCACATTTGTCAGCATTAATCAAAAGTTTTTATACTGACATCCCAGTCGGCGAAAATATAATGCCCACCTGGGATTTGAGCCTCTACCTTTTGGCCATGACGAGATCCATTTGAAGAAAAGGATTTCAAAACATTCCAATCAAAATGGCTGACTTACAAGAAAATTTTCTTGCTCGGACTGGCCTCAGGGGCCAGAAGGAGTGAAATCCATGCACTGGATGTTAACGAGATTCGGTGGTTGGAGCATAAAACTCCTTCTTAGCAAAGAACCATGTTGCTACAGACCCCACCACTGCCTTCAAGGGCTTTATAATCACAGCGCTTTCCAAAATGCTATCACGATCGGAACCTGATAGGACACTGTGTCCTGTTAGGGCGCTAAAGTGGTATTTGGACCAAACAAAAGAGATTTGTCAGAGTCGGAGATCCCTCTTTCTTCCATTGAAGAAAACCGAGTCAGGCAGGATAGCTGCTAATACTGTGTCCGCATGGATGAAGGCAGTGGTCTGCAAGGCCTACCAGGTAGCTTCCGGGTCAGTAGATATTCTTAGGGTCCAAGGGGTAAGAGCGCATGATATCAGGGCTTTCTCTGCGTCGTGGTCCCTGATCCGCAATGTTGTCCTTGCCGACATTATGCGAGCATGCAGGTGGAAGGCTCACGCAACGTTTACATCCTTTTAGCTGGGAGATCTGACTGAGATTCAGGGTGGTTTGATGGCGATGCACAATACTCCCACGACCTCCTTTGGTGATCGGAAGTGGCTCCGAGGTGACTGCCAGCCTGCCCCAGAGAGGCGCAAGTAGCATGTCCTGAGTCGCAGATCCACATGACCAGGCAAGTAGTCTGCTTTACTTCTGCTGTGGTAGGCTGGGTTGAGGGAACAGAGCAGCTGGTCATTCTATATGCCGTTCTGCTTTTTCCCCTGAATTCTCCTGCTCCTTCTTGCAATAAGATTGTTCAGGTAGAAATCAGAGTGATTATGGTATCGTACTGACATACGTAGCTGACCTATGGGGTATTACTATAGACGTGTCAAAGGGTGAATTACGTCCTCCTCCACTCTGCCGGTATATCAGCATGAGTGATTGAGAGGTTAGTATTACACCATAGATATGTGGAAGCGATGAATGCTTCCTTTATCTATTAGTAATACCTCTCAATCACTCAGAAGCCCACCTAAGCGGTCCCTGCCAGTGAAATTCTAGAGGAGAGAAACTGGTGAGCATGCGCAAACACCGGAAGTTGTACCAGAGGCCCCTTTGGGGGTTTGTGCATGTAACCACAGGTCAGCCATGAAAAGTTTCAGGTTTTAAAACCTGGCTGGGAACCTGATAAGCAGGGGTATAAGCATGAGTGATTGAGAGGTAAGTATTACTAATAGATAAAGGAAGCATTCATTGCTTCCACGTATTTGTTGCAATATACCAGAGATAGCCAGACGGAATGTATGTAAAAACTCCAAAGAATCAGAGCATATTTTGTGTAACAAGTTCCTTAAATATATTTTTCTCGCAAAAGTTAGTAATTTAGGTAAATGTATTAGTAGGTATACTTACCTCCCGACCACGATTTGCCGAGGCCTCTGTGTGTGGGCAGTACACCCAAGAAATCGAGTTCACTCCCTTGAACCTTACTGTCCCATGGCACTATCTCCCGGTTCCTATGGATGAGGTGGTGACTCATGTTCCACATGCTCCCTAGATCATCCTTCCTCTTTTGAAGAGTGGTCAGCTGACGTCAGCTGAAAGGCAAAGCAGGGTGGTCATGGCCTCTCTGTTGGTCGAGCGGTAAGTATACCAATGCCGAAATTACTAAAAAATTTCATGTGTCAGTTACATAATGTTACCTCTCGACCACCATTTGCCAATATACAGATGGAAAGGTTGAGAGTGTAATGTTTAGGGCACACTGACCACATGACTGCTGGGATTGCCAGTTTGGGTAAAACCAGTGGTCTGTATGAGGAAATGACGTCTGGAAGGAAAATTGCAGAGCTACTTCACTTGGACTTAAGGAAACCATATCCAGGAAAAAAACCCCTCCTTACTGACCATAATAGGACCATGGTGACACCCCCCCCCAAAAAAAAAGAAGAAAAAAAAAACTCACCCGCCAACAATAGCTGTCCACCTCTTGGGTAGACACTGTCTGCTGCAGCTCCATCAGACTTGGAGATCTAACAGGATGTAGTTGTGAAACTGGCCAGTTCCAGGGGCTGATACATAGTTCCATAGGGCAGTGAAGTCCTGGGTCAACTGCTAAAGGCTGGGACAGCACGACGAACTACCACATATAAGTCAAAGATTAGGTCAATCTAGCAAAATGCTCTAGGCCTCCTAAGAAGTGTACCGACCTATAAACTATGTCTGATCAATACCATAAGAGCACCAAAATATTGTATTGCTGGTGGCAACTCTGATGGGATCCAGAAAGCGTAATGGAGGAGTATCGGAACCTAAGCAAAGGAGCCTGTGATGCCCACAAAGGTGTACATACCCTCCTCTAGTGCTATCATGCCAAGCAAGTAGTGTTCAGCGAAAGTCGTAGACAAGCGCCATCAGCAGGCGTGCAGAATGTCACCAACTGTGACGTTCTGCAGTGTGTGCCAGGAGGCATGAAAGGCTTGCACCTTGTGATATCTAGCTGATACAAGCTATCAGGTACCAGGCTTTTCCAGCATGGTCTCATAGGCTTTAAAGATCATCTGCTTAATCCGTGAAGAAATCGTGTTTTATCCAAGCTTGCTCCTTACATGGGTTACCAAGAGCAAGAGGGTCTCCTGAAACCGTCTGTTTGTGAAAGAAACCAGTGAAGGGCTCTCAGGGGACTTGATGCTCTCTCCTCCAGGGAAAGTGCAGTATCCATGGCGTCGAGGGTGAAACCTTCGAAGGCCATAGTTGGATCTTGAGGCACGTGGTTCTTTGCAAGTAAGCCCAAGTGAGGCCTCTATGTCACTTGGGAGTGGTCAGGTGACCATTGGAGTTGGTCATGAGCTAGAGCATGGATCTCGCTTCTTTGAGCCTCCAAAGTAAGTGTTCAGTGAAAAGAAGTTTTCCATATCCAGTACATGAAGTCCACCCACCAGGGTTCCTTAATGTACTGAAAGGGGCACTTCTTCAACATAACTAAAACCAGCAGAAGGTGGCACTGGGGTAAGACCTGCTTGCTGCTGGCCTGCTATTATAGAAGGACGTGCTGAGCACTGGCAGAGGGGAATTGCTCCCAATGCAAACGTCAAAGACATTCGAGAGGGTTGAAGAGATGCGTGATTGGAAACCCTACACTGTGTACTTTTAGCCTTAGACTCCAAAGCAAGGGCAACCACATGGTCAGAGACTAGAGAAGCAGCAGTTGTCTGGGGGTACAGCTGGGCACCTGTGACCTCCCAAAAGAGATCTCTTGCTTCCCAATTTACAATTACAATGTATCTTCTCCTTATTCCCTTGTGGTTTTTTTTAAGTGTACCGACATCTGCCCCTCTAGGATGGGGACGAACTGAATATCACATCTGTGCTTCTCATGTAGAGTTAGTGGCAAGGACTTGACAGAGTCAGATTCAGCAGCTTGGCATTTGGCAGCTATGGCCTGCCAGCTACACCTTGCATAAAGACTGTTCCTCCATGTCTGCTCAAAGAGCAGCCATTTGTCCCATTCCCAATCTTGCAGTATTTGCAGGTTTGTTCATGAGAACAAACCTGACCCAACTGGAGGATAACAACCATAGCAAGGCTCAAGATCATCCCAGGATGGCATAAAGTGGTTCCATGAGTCCCACTTCTGCCTAAAATCAGACAAGGATGACAGATTGGTCATTTGATCAACACTAATAGCGTGTCCCAGAAAGGAAGCAATTGCCTGATGTGCATTGTCCTCCTGCTGTCTGTGAACTGTACATAGAGTTGCCATCTTGAAAAATTATGTTTCAAGCCAATCAAGAAGCTGTACGCCCAATTATATCCAGATATCAGCTGTCTAGTTCTCGAGAGAGTCCCCGACCATTAAGAAATGCTTTTCCACAGAAGGGAACTAAAACAGTATGTTTGTACAAAAATTCATGGAGCTTCAACTCGAAAGAGCAAGCCAGTAATAGTGCCCAAAAGGGGAAGGATGATAAGGGGGGCACACACACCAGGAAGTCATCACCGGAGCCATAGGAACTGAGAGGTGGGGCCATGGGGTCATCAGGGTTTTTGGAATCAAATGAGTGAAATCAACTTGATTTGTTGGGCGTACTGCCCAGACACGTGGTGCTGGCAAAATGATGGTTGAGAGTTAATGTTATTTAATTATCTGTATATCAGAAATGTCATGAAAAGCCAGTATTTTAAATTGCATGACATATATCATGTGATAAAAGATTGAAACCATTTTGAACATTTAAAGAATAAACTGCGTTTACATTGCTTGTATGATATTATTCTAAGGCTATAAGGTTATGCATGCAAAATAAATTAAGTTCATTCATTATATTTCTATTGCTAACCTTTGTTACACATTATTACTTTATACATCATTCTTCAGAGATTTGCTTAATACTAAAAGTTGCCACAGGATATCTACAACAGAAATTTAAGAGAATTAAGAAATTCATAAGTTTCTTCAAAGTTTTTATTTTTCTGCCTTATTATAATTGGGTATAAACTAAACTAAATGGGCGGTTTGGGTCAGTTTGTTGGTTTACCCATGAAAAGCGTGCAAAAATTCAGGACACAGGTGGACCACTGTGCCCAGCGATTTTCTCACCTCCAATGCCTAAAGAAAGCCCATTTGCTGGGGTAACACTGTTTGATTGTATAGCTTTAACACAGGCACTTGCCACAGAGGAAGGTTTACATGGTCAAAGAAAGTGAATATCTAAGCTGAACAAGTTTAAACATGGAAGGAACATAGCCTCTAAACTGTTAAGGAATCTTCATAAATTGTTGAACCTTTAACAGTATGTGTGGTGGTCAGCACACAGATATTGTATGAGGGTCGTATTAATTTTGCCTGTAAAAAGTTTCTAACATCTTCGAATTCAAATTGTCTGGTACATTACCGATATTGACAGGCATACTAATCAAAAAGATTTCCAATTTAAGTTAATGTTGCTATCATTGACCTCAAATTTACTTTGAATATTGGTACTTTTAACATGTATTACCCTGTGCCCACAAGTGTCCACCCTCGCGATGCCCTCTCCAGTCAGCTGGAGATGAGAAAATTCCATGCGCTGCTGGTTCTGTGAAAGGAGTCAATTTCTTTAATGAAGTTTCTTAATACACACATTCCTTCTCTACAATAATTGTATGGATATTTTACAACATCGACAACATGGTGAGCCCTTACATGTGCTTCTATGCCATGAAATTTAACACCATATGTTGGGGTATAAATCGTGAGATGAGAGACAGAGAGGGTCACCACAGCCTTTAACTCGTTTGCAGTATCGGCAAACCAGCAGGAGCCAGCAGAAATGTTGCTAGGCAGTAAAAAATATATGTTTTGATCACCCCAACCTGTTTGTGGAAAATAGGAAAGTGATTGACCTGTGGGATAACACATGTAGGAAAGCAGATGGACATTACGAATTGTCGATTCCATGGAAAGACCCGTCTGAACATCTGCCTAATAATTTTGCGTCAGCAAGTAAGCGTCTTGAAAATCTTGTCGCACGTTTGAACAGATAGTATGTCTTCGATATACATGATGGAGAAATTACAAAATTATTAGAGTTCATTAATGCAAAACTGGTTCCAGAAACTACAATTATCAATTCTGAACGCTTCCGGTATTTGTCACACCAAAATCAAAATCCCAACAAACCTGTCAATTTGAGAGTCGTATTTGATTGTGCTGCAAAATACGGTGGACATTCTCGCAATTAACGAAGTTTACGAGGTGCTGACTTGCCAAATAAAATGTCCTTTGTGTTGCTTTAATTTGCATAAGTTTGCAATTCAGGGATATAAGTATGTACAACCAGTGTTTGATTCCCAGGTATGACTGAGATGTACTCCAGTTTTTCTATGGCGCAAGGATGGTAAACTCACTTGTGTAGCGCTATGCATTTATTTGGAGGTATCGGGTGTGCTAGTTCTTTAACATGTGCATTACGTTGAACCGTGTTAGAAAACTCTCATGCAGGCACATTGGGCAAGGACGCCATATTAAGGTCATTGTATGTAGATGACCTTCGCCGTGTATGTAAATGATATGGAGTCCTATATAAAGAGTAAATGCCAGTGTGAAATTACTTTAGGTCTGCTAAATAGCGTATATTATTGTATGCAAGTAATGCTGTATTTTTGTCTGAGACAAGACAGGGGTTACAGAATGGTCTCGATAATTTAAAGGACAATTGTAACCAATGGAAATAAGGTAGAAAAAAATTAAGGTATTTATACATTTAGGAATAAATTTTACAAATACTGGTTGTTTCACAGAAACTCAGAGAGCTCTCACTGAACAAGTAAGGAAAGCCATTTTTAGTTTGTAGAAAAAGTTATAGTCTTATGTGAATGTTGAACCAGATATTTGGCTAGACCTGTTTGATAAAATGATTTTGCCAATTTTAAATTATAGATGTGAAATGTGGGGAATCCATGAGGGTAATGATATTGAAAATGTTCACTTGAATTTTTGCAAGAATGTATTATCAGTTCGTTAAAATGCAGCTACTGAATGGTGTATGGTGAATTGGGGCGTCACCCTTTTTATGTTATAAGATTTTACCGAATAATTAAATTTTGGCTCAAATTTCGAAGAGCTGATAATTGCAACCTGATGGAGTTGCTACATAATTGTTCAATCCAAAATTATTTAGCTGATATCTCTAGAGAGAATTAAGTGGCACAAGTGAACTATTTGTTGTGTACAACTGGGTCTGGCTTTGTCTGTTTTGTACAAAGTGTAGTAAATGAGCAAGAGGTTTTACCTAGTTTTAAACCTCGGTTAAAAGATATGGATTTACATAAATGGAATCCTATAAATTTGACTGAGAAGAGTAAAGCTAGAAATAATCGTTTATTTGTTAGTGATTTAAGATTACAAGTGCATTTGCGTGGAGTTAAGACATCTATATATAGAATAGTCTATATTTGGGTTAGTTCTCAATTCGCCTAAAGGTGGTGCTGCCCATCCTGTTCATGGTTGGCCGCCCACATGTCGGGGTCACTTTGATTTAAACATATTGTATTGATCAAATACATCGAAATTATCATACAATATAATAACCTCAACAATTGGGAAAAAGGGCAAAACCCTATTCGAATCCCTCTTGCGAGAAAGGACAACGCATAAACTGGACAGAACTAGACGCATTAGACAAATAATAAGATGACGAACACAGTGACGTAACAGATAGTGGGGCTATGTAAATTATTACTATATTAGGTCTGCAAATGTGTATCATAAGCTAGCATTGTAGCAGAATCTGATATGTGTTCGTTTTGCCTAAAAATCTAACCCATGCCTGCCGGTCATTTTGCATGACCCTGACTTTTTCTCCATAGATTAACATGGGAACTAGCATTAAACTTTCGTTTTATCACACCTGGGTATGTTTGAAAGATAACAACATGCACTTCAGGTAGATTAGAAGATGACAATTCCAAAAATCGTCCTCATGTGCAGGGTTAAACTTTCAGGTTCACTGTAATGTAATGGGCGTTGCCGACCCACCTGACCTCAAATGGCATGGGCTGCCAGGTGTCACAAATATGCATCATGGGAACAAAAGGCTGCGTGTCAAGAAATTAAACCAACCTAGATCACCCCTATTGCATTGGCTGGATTACGTATGAGTTCTCAGAATTTGTGTATTGCTACTGGGAGATGGGGAAAGCCCTCCCACTGCTCACTGGATCGTAAATGTCCTTTTTGTAACGAGATAGTGGACAAATATCATCTGGTATTTGAGACTTTAAGAAGAAAGTATATTCCACCAGTATATCTACCTAAGAGTATGTATAATTCCATTCCTCCTTTTACTTTTGAGGATGTCATGGTACTGCGTACATTGGCTACTTTGTACACTGAGCTATGGAAATGAGAAAAGGAATTTTAAACTGAGTTATGTATTCTCTGAGTGTCACGTAAACCCTCTGTGCTGCTTCCCATGTCGCTCCTTGTTACACTGACCGACATGGGGGGGGGGGGGGGCAGCAAATGGGTTATATCCTGATGTTAGTTTTTTTTTTCTTGTATGTTAAATTATTGCTCAAAATTGACTAGTGCTGAAGTTGTTAATAACTACCAGCTCTATATTTATTGTCAATAGATTATGTGCTCATGTGTATCGATGTAGACTTTATTTTTGATGTCGTGGATATGTTGGATATTTGGTATATCGATGAGTAAGGATCTTTACTTTTACGTTATGTACATGTTTGTATGTTTTACAGGAGCCAGGAGGCCAATTGCCGAATAAAACAGTTTCCAATTTCCTTACCCAGTCGGTAATGAGTTCAGACGATGTATACAAAATCATTGTAGGTGTGCCAGCAGTTATACACGTAACACTGATCGTTAAATAAAGGAGAAGAGGCCAAGAAACTTACAGAAATGAAGAGATTAACGGCTGAAATGTGCTTTTTCAGTTATGAACAGACCTTACCCGGCAGCGTAGATAGCATTTCTGGTTGATCATTTGAAACGTCATTCATTCCTGTCGTGTTTGGTTCTTGTGGGGGACCCCCCCCCCCCCACAAACACTTGCAAAGGGTTTTTAGTTGTGTTTTTTACGTAGTCATGTGTGCCATAGTATTAAAAAAATCCTTCAGATAGCGGCGCAACCAGAACTAAAAATAGTAGTTTCCCTGCAGTAGGACCGATGGCGTGCCATAAGAAATGAAAATGGTGGTATTGACGATCGCACGGGCGTAAGCCTGGGTGAAAGATTCCAAAATGTCCTCAGTCAGGTTATTGTTTAATCTAAAGATCCAGTGGACTTTGAATCAGAATGAATTTTCAAAGAATTTGAACGGACATTGGAACTGAGAACTGGAGCAAATAAGAAAAGTGGAAGGCAGGCATTCTTCAATCAGTTTAGCCCAATGATGAAGAAATACTGAACGAAATTCCTATAGGGCGAACGAAGTGCACAATTTTTCTTCTGATTCAATACAGAGGGTTCTGAGAGTGCAATGGAATATCTGTGAAGATGATTTTTTCTGCATCGCACGTCATGATTCCGGTGTTGAAGTGACAAGCAGGAGCATGCTTAGTTTTGTAGTGTCCATTTTTGACCCTTTTGATTTCACCTAAACTTGGATATTGGTTGGGAAGTTGATATTCCAGCAGCTTATACCGTATATACGTCTTCAGCAGAAATGAGATGAAAATATTTCAGCAAATTTAGCACATAAATGGAAGCTATGGGTGTCATTTCTAGGCAAACTTCAAGACATTAACTTTCTAAGGTGTGTTATACCTCATGAATTCAACGGTGTCTATTATGAATATCATATTTTCGCTGATGCAAGTCCAATGGCTTACGGTACATGCGCCTACCTTAGAGGTGTCAGCTTAAAAGGTCAGGTCTGTTCTAGTTTGGTGATGTTGAAGTCACGTCTTGCTCCGATACATCGCCCTTTTTCTCTAGCTGGACTTGAATTGCAAGCAGGTAAATGTGCATGCGATGCCTATGTCATAATATTTGAAGAGCTGGACTTTAAAGCAGTACCAGCAGGTTTTCTTTTCGTCTGACAGCAACATTGAACTGGGTTGTATAACCATCGAGATCCGCACGTTACTAATATTTGTAGAGAACCGCGTGAGCTACATACGAGCTCATACTCTTGTGGAGTCTTGGAAAACAGTTTCTTCACTTGAAAATGTGGCAGATATACTAACACGCCAAAGATTGATAAGTGGCGTACATGTCCAACTTGGTTGAGCAAGTCTGTTCAATTTGGGTGAAACGAAAACAGTGAGGAACTTTCTAATGAGCTAACACACCCAGTGATTAAAAATGATCTTGTTGTGTACAATACGCGTAATCAAAATGTTCATGTAACAAATCGCATCTATTAGTACTTTTCGGTGTTGAACAAGATCGTTAAATCTGTAGCTTGACTGCTTTTGATCTGCAAAGGAACCACAGTCGAGACATGTCAATGGCCCTACAACGTAATGTAAAACATTTCTGGTCTTTTCTTCCAAAAACTATATACACAAACGCTGCTCTGTGACCTTGTAAATCAAGTCAAGGTCACGCGTGTTCAATCATCGGGAAGGCCACATAGCGGCACATGATAACGTACAATTTTTAAGTCTTAGTTTTAAAACGTCTTCAGTTATGATCCAAAAACCAAGTCTGCAACTATTGTCCTGTGGCCTTGAAAATGGGTCAAGGTCACCTTCGTTCAAACTCAACTTGTATCATGTGGGAGAACATGCAGGTTTCAAAATTTCTTGCATTATCACCCCAACAGCAAATACACAAAGCGGCTCTGTAACATTGACAATGGGTCAGAAGTCACCCATGTTGAAATTTTTTAAAGGCCATAGAGTTATGCATACTAATGTGCAATTTTGAAGTAGAGTGACACATAATCATGTGCCCTTTTGAAGTCTTCACTCAAAACCATCACTTATGATGGTAAGAGACCAACTTCTTAAAATAATCCCCTGTGACATTAAAAAAGCGTACGAAGCACCTTAAAGCAGAATTTGTTTTAAAAAGGGGCAAAACCTCTCCCTGGAGAGGTCTTAATCATGCAGCAACCTGAACGCAAGATTTAAGGTGGCCCATCCAGGTGGCACGTCCTTGTTAGTACGACCATCGATGGATTTCAACTGAAAGTAGAAGGGGAAATGGGCCTGCGTTAACGTAAACTGTTGACATTAAGTCAAATATTAGACGCCCATGACAGGGATGCAACCTGTCATTTCAAAATTGGATTTGTTGAGGAGAGCATTATTGAAATTCATGAAATAGTATGACTTTACCGTCAAAATCAATTTTTACAATTTTTATGCATGCCAAAACTTATTAGATTAAAGACTTAAATTGGAAGTTCGCGTTGCATAAATATGTTTAAATTCAACCAAATGGACCATGATAAGTATAATCACACTCAAGAACCTATGAAATCAAATATGCGTGGCCAATGATTTTGCGTAAGTTCCGCCACACTAACCCCCCCAACCCTAAACACCCCCCCCAAAAAAAACAATACAAGACAAAACAAAACGAAAAAAAAAATAAAAAACAAAAACAAGACCAAACCAAACCAAACCTAAAAGACCCTCCCCCCCCACCAAAAAAAGACCAGAAAAGGGCAATCAAACATGCCTTGAACTAAATGTAGCTGAAACTTTTACCAGCTGGTGCCCGACGGAGTTTCGGTCCTGATAATGTGTCAGAGCTACAAGAAATGCCAATGTAACAACACAACCGTTTGCTGTGGCCAAAGTTAAGTCTAGAGCTGCCAAGAATTACTTTCAACAGGAGAAAGATTAAATTAGGTCAGGTAGTTTATGAGCAATTTTTAGTTGCTCCACCAATTACAATAGGCCTACAGCGAACACGGAGACGACAGTAAGGCATTTTTGCTGGAGAAGATACTGCCCATAAGACTTTTAGTGAACATCACAGGACAATACAGATTTAGTTTGAGGGTGGCAGGTAGCATACAATTACCTCTTTTCTTAACATCACAGGACAATACAGATTTAGTTTGAGGGTGGCAGGTGGCATACAATTACCTTTTTCTTAAATGTCTCAAAAACAAACAAAAACAAAAAAAAAAAAAAACAAAAAAAAAAGAAAAAAACAAAAACAAAAAAAAGAAAAACTATATATATATATATATATCATGCCTGCCTTTTATAATGTAGTTTTACTGTTTATCATCAAAAGTGACGCTGACTCTAACGGGTCTCTGCCTGCAGCGCGTGTTGCCAAATTACACCGCGTGACCTGTTGATTGGCAGGCTTTCTTTCAGTTCGCTGAGCACTGCTTGACGGTAGATTTGGCAAATCATGCTTATATTTGATTCCTTTTTAGTATTTTATATCTTAGATAGCTCTTTCGAATTTTAACAATGGATAGGTAATCTATCCAGCTAGCCAATACCAGACAAATAAAAAAAATGAGCAAAACACCAAGTAGGTTTTCTTGCTACCTTAGAAAATCTGCCACATTTATTACGTGTTTTGTTGAAGTACCGATGAAGCTTTTGGGTTATAGCCGGTCTTTTTCAAAGCTTGCCCCCTATTTTCACCCCTGCTTCTCCAAAAGAATGTACATAAATCGTATCATGCAAACTACATTGGAATTTAATTGTCGGTAAGTACCAGTTTTCTCGAGAAATTTTCTATGGCTCCGTGTGAAATTGCATGTTCCAGGGTCATAATTTTCATGTTGTTTGCTTTAGTGGACCCATTGGTGGACACAGATACAAAGACGAACTTTCCATACCCCGACCCTAATTTATGATAATTTCACGGTTCTTTATTTATACACTTTTTGACACAAACTGAAAGAAAGCTCTCGTGAGATACAGCATAATATCACCGGCTTTCACTCAACAGTTCTGTGTGCTATGGCCTCCATTTAGTCCAATGTGTGGCTACCGCGATACATTTATTTTACTCGCCGCCACGTGGCGCTCACATATTGTCGAGCGCATGGCTGCGCGAGAGTCTGCTGCGACCGTGACCACGGGAAAGACGATTTATAGGTTCCACGGGGGTAAATGCCTGTGCTGAGGTAATAACATTGGAGAGTGCAAATAAACTATGACACCTAGGAATGCCAGGGGCTCTATTAAAAAAATTACTACCAGAAAGACAGATTTTGGCTTGAAAGTGGCAAACAATGCATACTTTGAGCTCAAATGAATATTATCAAGGTATGTACACTGGCATCAGTATGCACAATGGGTCAGATGGCGCCAACACTGTGTCCACGCGATTGCCATGGCAATTTGCTAAAAAAAAATCCAACTATTGCCCATATTTTCTGGTGGGTATTTGATATAAAAATTGTTAGAAACAGTTTGGTGTATAATACATATATGTTTCTAATTCTAAGAGTGCACGGTTGGCTGAGCGGTAAGACGCTCGCCTTTCACCTCTGCGACCCGGGTTCGATTCTCGTCCTGGGCAGCATGTGGAAAAAGTTCCTACCACTTTAACCCTGCACGGTGGTTTTCTCCGAGTTCTTCGGTTTCCTCCACTAGGCAAGGTGGGAAGTATACGCCAACATCTGTGCCATGGAGAGTGACTCGATAAGTCAATGCTTGACTTCTTTCACAATCCATGTAAAACAAATGTGTCTATACTTTTTTTTTTTTTAAATCCATGTAATCAACAGGAAGATGGTATCTCTGTTTGTTGTGTTTTCACAGGTTGGATTATTTGCGTGAAATCATAAAACGCACCTCTTCGGCTTTCCAATTGCGCAAGCGCAGATAATGGATACTGCAAAAATCTGGATTTGGGTGGAATGGAATGTGATCTACCTGTGTTATATAATAAAATTGGGATTTGGTGTAGTTGAAATGTGCATTTCCCATTTTCGGCCAGATGAGAGGTGCCGTAGGTTGCTCCTTAGAGCCCCGGAAGATCCGTGGTAAAAATAGAAAATAAGGTGGAGCATCATTCAATCAATCAATCAATCAATCAATCAATCAATCAATCAATCAATCAATCAATCAATTGAATGGAGTGAACTAAAACTGGGATCAGCATTTTCAGTTGAAACGGAAAATAGGTAACCTTGCTTTGGCTTCCCATTACCTCGCTTGAGTGCTTGTTGGAGATCACCGGATCAAGATCACGAATTCATGTACGATGGGCCTACACTTTGAGCATTGGAGCAAATTTTAAATAGTTGTGGAGCAAGTGTTTCTAGTTTATTTTTCGTTTAAAAAGCTGGGCAATGCGCTCGAGCTTTTGCGTGTTTGAAAACGCAAAATTATAATCCCATCGCAGTGGCTCACAACATGCCTGAAACTGTCGCTAGGTCATACCATATCGTATGGTCATCATCTGGGTACTTAAGAAGATGTCTGAGAAACCAAACGCGGATGGCGATAAGCGAGCAAAAGGGAACATTCAGGCTGGTCCACTGGACCATTGGTCCAGGACACAACCTGCTTTATGAACATTGTTCAGGCATTATTTAGAAATCAAAATAAGCACAGTTTTTTTTATAAATTGACATCCCCCCCCCCCCTTATCCCCGCCAACTTGACTTACGAACTCTTGTTATTATGTTAAACCATCGTTCCTTTATACGATAGCCTGTTATAACATTTAGTTTCAATTTTAATGGCCATGGGTCCAAGACACAACCTGATTTATGATCTCTGTCCTATTTGTCTTGCAACGCGTTTGTCGGTGGCAGATAATTTGCAGTTACATTTGGGTATGTTTAGGATGAGTTTATTTGGAACAAGCCATCTGAATATATTTGTCATATTTGTGTTTAATTTTAGGATGAGAGCATAAATGTATCTATCTACTTTGGAAAAAGTTTATAGTTTGACCAAACAAATTCAGAAATATCAGGGAGGTGTATGCGCCTCATACACCTCCCTGGCCTAATAGATGGTACTCGGCAGTCTGCTAAGTCTCTTTGAGACTTCCTGCGATTGCTGTAACGGGCACGAGCTCACTCCCATTCCGTAGTCACTATTTTATCTTAAATATACGCCCCAGTCAGTCATTCGTTCTATCATAATCTATGTTGTATATATAGTGCATGTTTTCTGCATTTATGTGCAGGTTGATTTTAGCAGCATTCTTCAATCATATTGCATATGCAATACATATTAATGTACTTTTATCGTTTTCATTTGTATACGTCGACTGTGCTTGTAATGATGTATAACGAAAATTACGCTTTGTCCTAATCCTTATCCTATCCGACGCTACCATGGTGGTGTTGTCGGCACGGAAATAAGCGTATGATCGAGTCACAACATCAGGCAAGGCGTTGATGAATATCCAAATTAAAACAGGCCCAGTGATAGAAGCATGGAGAACTCCAATCCTGATATGACGAGGCTCTAATAGTGTGCTAGGAACTTGCACTCCTTGCTCTTTATTATACAGATATGATTTGAACGATTGAAATGCAGTCCTTTCTTCCCGCACGTTATTTCACATAATTAACTTCTAATTTAATAATGCAACCATTCCCAGTTTAATGCGTGAATAGCTTTAATTTTTCTAGGAATTGAAAGAGACAAACACATAAAGAGGAAGCCTCTTGTAAAAAAAAATTGCAAGTAGGATAGCGAGTCAAGCAGGCGAGTCAGGTCTTAAGGAAATCTCCGCAGGTTATAAACATTTTCTTTAGACTCAAAAATAAAATATGTAAATATAACATTCTTTCACATATTAATAATGGGATCCTAGTCTGGGAATTTAATTGTACCAGAATTATCAAATTGCAAAACACAGCATTCAAAATATCTTATTGTACTTACAATGCTCCAACTGATTCATTAATTAAAATATGGGTTTGCTAAAAGTTAAGGATATTTTAGTTTTGTGTAAAATCACCTTTTGCCTTAGATATCTACATAGAACACTTCCAGGAAAATTTGCCTTTGGAATCAAACACAGAAATTCATTATTATGATACCACAGAAACGGGAAATGACTATGAACATACGACTTTTGTTAACTTTGACTCCTACATTTGTATATTGTGTATAATTATTGGTCAAATAAAAACTCCTGTATCCATACTCTTGTATGAAACTGTAATAAAGTATGGCTCCTTGCAAAAAAGTGAAGTTCCTTTAAGGAGCATATGAGTGTATGGGCACTCTAATTTTTCATGTCATGATCCAAAACCCGAGAAAGTGGAAAGTGATACCACACGAACCAAGCGTGGAGGGATGGCAAAAGAAAAAAAATGATATCCCGGCATTGTAAACTGATTGAGTGATCAGTTTGAATATTGAGGTACACTTGGCATTTATTTTATTACTTGTAACTGGGCAGGCGGAGCGCTACGTTACACTGCTGAAACCTAAAGTACATGTGTTCACTGTATTTGTATAATTTATCCCTATGGTGTCAAAATTTGGAAGAAAGCTTAAAAGTTTTAAACACCAATACATTCACGTTCCAGCTTCCATTCCATGTTAACATCATATAAAAATGTCACGTGTATGTGGCCATTCTTAGTTAAACTGTGTACCATCAAGTTGCAGTGTATAGAACATGCATCTTGCTGATCACGAAATGTAAAGTGCACTTGGTACGTAAATTACAAAACATAACCGGAAACAACTTTTGAAATTTGCTGTGCCCAAGATGAATATTAGAATTAAGGTCACATATAACCTACTGTGAAGCAACCTTGAACGTTAATTTTGTTGCATACTAATTATTATCCAAGGCATGTTCAACTGACCCGGGACAGTTCTTTCATTCTTTTAGTTCTAGCGCCATGGTCACAGTCATTTTTGAAGGAACCCGAGTGTGTGACTTTCCATTGTTAGATGACTATTTTGACGTGGGATTTTAAACAAATATAAAACATATATACCACCTCAAGCAACCTGATGACTCAATGGTCCTTGAAGGATATATTCAGGTTTGTGACCAGAGTATATGCAATATTGGCAAAAATTCATGCAATTTATCAATACTGCGACCATCTTGTGGAGAGTAAGCTACAATGTCCATATGGAGCACCTTATTTTCAAACTTGATGTTAATCCGGGCAGCTACTTTGGTCCCGAATGTGCACTAAACGGATAATTAAGACCGTTGTATGTAGAAACGGCGAATCGGAACTTAAGTGACTCTATCTACTGCGGCATTTATGCAGAATACGATGCAACAATTGTACTTTGTACAATATACAC